>BOPP01000055.1:4029225-4047509 GCA_017312745.1 Gryllus bimaculatus
GGGGGCGGGCGCGGGGGCGAGGGCGCGCGAGACGAAATGGCGCCCCTCGCAGTCTTGGCGGAAGCGCGAAACCGAGTGCGAATTGCCAAGGAGACACGCAAACTTCTGTCTGACAAAACGCATTTTAGACCAAGATGTATTGAAATTGAAAACGGCGTTCATGAGATAATAACAGTTTTATGCTGGTGTTGTACATTTGAATGACCTCACGTTTAGAGTGTAAACATTTAGTTTGAGTTGAGTGAGATTGTCAAAAGGCGCGGCAAAAGTAAATTGTATTGAAAAAATACAAGATGTCTCAAAATTGTGTACAGACTGACCAATGATTTAGCAATCTGCTGCGACTTCCGAATTTACCCCTTTCACAAATACCAGGGCAAGAGGTAACTAAATCTGCAACCTCAAAGCTAATACTGATAATTATTACATATACAATGAATGACAAGCTTCTAAAGCCCTGAATAAGGTATGCGCATTCGTCAATTTGACAACGTTGAACAAATTAATTATAACATTTTTCTTTTGAAGGTGTTTTTAAACAAGTTGTGTATTGTTTTGAGCTGTACGATTCTCTCGGCAAAATCTTCACAGAATCTGATGAGTAGTGAGGAATTTTTGTGGGAAAGGATTCCGTGTTATTTTATCTTAACAAGATTTTCTTGCTTGATATCATGTGGTCTCTTCTTATGCTTTCCTCTGTCATCACTTGGAGACAAACCTGATCAAAGCATTCCTGTCAATCGTTGAACTCGAATGTGCGATATTTCATTTAAGCTCGTAAAGGCGTGTTTACAGACTTGATTGTGAGCACATTATTTCAACGCAAAATAACGAAAATCACTGGGTCTTCGCTTACTGTTCCCCGCACCTCTCGCCCTTCGGTCCATTACAGGCGCTCTCTCGATCAGTGACAAAACATCAACTCCGTTCCAATAGGAAATAACAAACCTGAACCATCCGCTGCGAGCAGTCCGAATTACCAATCATCTGAAATCCTGAGCGGATGAGCAGTACAAGTCCAGGACCGACAATGTTCTTTCACTGATCGATGTCAATGATCTCATGTTCAACAGTTTTCAGTCTCAACATGATCGATACCTTCTGTTGTAACTACTATAAAAAGCAAACGAAAATGACCGATGACTAGTATAGTTTTTCCACTCACCCACTCAATTGTATTTACAGAAAAAGTTGTAATGGCATTACAATAGAGGAACAAATATAATTCTCGTATTTCTCAAATGAGAAGTCTATAAACGTAATACAAAACCGTATTTTTCATTTTCAAAAGAATTAGCTCTTTCAGTGGAATTTTCCTTATCTTTAGACATCCAATTCACTATTATGCACGTTTTCAAAGATACACTGTATGAATCAACACTGTATGAATCAACGGATAGTGCCCTCTTGTCACGTAGCATAATCGCGGAGATCAATCTGATTCCCTTGTACCTATGTCGTATGTTCACTTCCGTGAGGCTGATTATTTCTTTGGGTTCTGTTTAATACTATTATAGAAAACGTGGTGTAATCTGAGAGAAAAAAAAACCCTTTCCGATACAAAATGAGACCTTCCTGATAATGGAAAATATGATTTTCCTTGCTCTTAAATGTAATATTAAATTGCTTCATCTAATACTATGCAGTGTATTATATTTCGATATCGAGGATCCACTTTTCATGTAACCTTGGTATCGAAGAAGTGTTTTTCACAAAACGTGTGTCTATTTGTCCGTTTGTTAGTCTGTGAATAACACTAGCGCCTTAGCGGTATACAGAACTTTATCAGCAATGAAAACTCCAACCCAAATAGAGCCAAGTACGCTTTTAAAACTGTGCAGGACCAAGTTTTAGTACAGTTTATGATTTTTCATAAATTGTTCAACCTTATAATTTGTTAGATGCTCTCCTACAGTTACATCATAGCCCAGTAAAAGTGTAGAAAGTAAGGGAAACTTTTGATTTGTTATGAGATTTGGTTTTTGTCTTTTTGATCGTTCAATATTAAAGCATTTGCAGGATTGCGAACAATTTTTTTTCCAGGGAATACATTTTTATGTAAAAAAGTGTAAAAGTAAGTTTTTTCAATAAATAAAAAACACCGATCGATTTTTCGTAAATAAAACCCCTCCATGAAATGCGAGAGCCCGGCGACTAGTAATATAAGCAAGAAACAATATTTTAAAATAATTTTAAAGGGTCTCTTTTTTGAAAACTGTAACCTACTATGAAATGTAAAATAATAAAATTGCCTACATTTTACGTATTTGCTGTTCTTTTTTTAGAATCAATAGAAAGGTTAGTGTGCAAAATATGCTTGGATGTTATAGTGAAAATATCACCCCAAATACCCTCCATCACTCGTGTATGTTAAGTAATTTACACCCAATAGAGGTATGTGAAACTAAATATGATGCCTTGTGAATCAATTTACATTTTAATTTCAAAAATAAATTCAGATAATTAATAATCAGGAAAGGAAAATTAATATCCAAGTCCCTTTTCTCTGGTTTGCCAAGTTCAATAACTTCACCTTGACCTGTTGTAAAGATTGTAACACTTCTTCAGGTCATTTTTAGAAACGATTGTCGTACTGACGTAGGCAGTGTTGCATATGAGACACAAGTTAGAGCATTGCTGTCACATTTGTGCAGTTTTTGGAGAATTTGTATGAAAGAAACTTCAATCGTGGGAATTCCTTCTCACGTATTTCCCTCGGCAATCAAACCTGCCTTGCGGCAACAAGTTCTAAACACAGTACTCCGAACTGGTTTCTGTCACGTGCGGTAGTGTACTGCGTACAAGAGCAAATATTTGTAAGCAAGAGGAGAGAATAGTACAAGAAAGGGGAAAGAAAGATCGCACGCGGACCATGACCCGTTTGTTAGGGTATTGCACAAACATTCGCACGGTATTGATCGGAGAAACGACGGTAAAAACTACCGCACCGAACAGTCGCAGCAAGAATTCTCATCCGGACAGCGGCTGACGCCATAGTCAATTGAGCGTTAATTTGATGTTAGTAGAATAGATCAAGTAACATTTGTTGGAGTGCAGCAAAGGTTTGAGTGGCTCCGCAGACCCCCAGTCCATTTCAGTTTTTCGTCGCAGCCGCGGCGAGGCGCTCGCGTTTGCGTTGAGAGCAGGGGGGGAGGGTGGAATCGAGTCGACGCGATGCTTCCTTCGCTGTTCACAGACATCCATATTGCTTCGCGGCCGCGCTATATTTCTATTGCAGGGAGGCACTTCATCTGCGAAGGGCGGTCTCGCCGGGCGCTTGGCGCGGTCAGGCGTAAGGGATGGCGCCGGTGGAGCGGGGAGGGGAGGGGAGGGGGGGGCGAGGTGCACGGCAGTGCCTCCAGTAGCAAAATATACGCCACGCGCCCGCACTCGTTTCTTCTGCGTTTGAAAGCGAAGGCGGAATACGCTCGGCGAGATGCGCTGCGTCCTGAGCACAGCTTTGAATTTCGGGAACAAGAGCAACGCAAGGAGAAAACGGGGGGCGGCAACGGCGGCGGCGGGCGTCCGTAACTGCGAGCGAAGTAACCATTCCGGCGCGGCACGGCAGGGCGAGGCAAGGCGCGGGGCGGGGCTCGGGAGGGGAGGGAGCCAGACCCCGCCAGCTCCGCCCCGCAAGCCGCACCCCATCACCACACGTCCGGCCGCCGCGCAACATAACAGCACCGCAGCCCGCGCCCCGCCTCGTTTAGCAACGCCATTCGGCACTGCAATAAGCCGCGCCCGGCGAGGGGGCGGGGCGGGGCGCCGCGAAAGAAGCGCACGCAGCAGTGGGAAAGCGCTGCGAGGAGAGGGAGGGGAGGAGGCGCGAGGCGCACGGCGCATGCGACGCGCGTTTACAGCCCCCTACCGCTCCCCCAGCTTTGCTTTGTATTCGCAGTGCTCCCTCCCGAAACGACGCTCACGACTTGCTTTCGACCGACCCGCGCCAAACGCAAACATCAAACGCCAGGCCAGCGCCAAGCGCCTAACCGCCGCAACGACCCAACTGCCTAGCGCGCTGCAGCGGCCGTCCGCAGCAAACGTAACAAGGCTGAGAGAAAACTTGCGGCACAGGCAACTGGGGGGGGCAGTGCCACAGCCATCGCCCTTGGTGTTCTCTCACTCTCTAACTTTGCCACACGTTAAATCCCCTAATTATTCTAGATAGATAGATAGATAGATTATTATTTCTGCAAGTAGGTATAGAACCTGTGGAGAACAATACATTTTACACACTAAGATGTAATAGCCTAATTTTAAGCTTTTAAGGCAATAATAACAATATACAAATAAAACTAACAGCATTATACACTTTATGACTGCCCTGCACGAATTTTTAAACTTCAAATAACTGACTTCACTTCACTACACTCACACTTCATTCACTTCACTTTCGGTAACTACACTTGCACTTGACTTCTCTATTGCACTACACTTCACAACACTTCACGAACTCCAATTCAACTACTACTTTTATTTACTGTATATTTAACAACCAATGTATTATAGGTGATTATCACAATACTACATATTTAAAAAATAACAATTATATAGGGTATAATATAACTACATAATAACCATTTTAATAAGCTAAACTTATACCAAATGTCCTTAGTTGGCTATATGGCTTATTGGCTTCCAATTGCATAACGCGTCAGTTTTGACACTCGAGAAGCCCCTGGCAAGTCCAATAGAAGACGACAACATTGACCAAAAACGGCGTGGGGGCAATGAGATTTTTCAGTCATAAACTATATTGTGACATCGTAGGAAGTCAGTCTACTGCTTAGAAAGAACACGTGGGTTAGTATAAACGAACAGGAATAATGTAACACTAGCAACGAAAACAGCGGGTTCTATACGGCCCATTGCTGGTCGGGCTCTCAATACTCGATTGAGACTCGTGCTAGAATTAAATCAGAGCGAACCGTCGCGAATTTTCAAAGGTCCTCTGCAGAGAAATTGCTTAGACTATCAAAATTGGAGATACTCAAAATAATTTCTTTCTTTACAACATACGAACTTTTTTCCAATATCACGCTTAAATATTATCGTTAAACCTCATAAAACTGATGTTCATTAGGCTTATATTCTCATAGATACAAAATACTGTGAAACAAATCATAAAGATAATAAATAATTTTAAAAACACAATATTGTGCATAAAAGTCAGTAATTTGTTTTATGCTGTTTCTTGGTTTAGCATTATTCTTTGTTTTATGCAACAATTTTTTCTAGAGAAGATTCACTGCTCTAAAAATGGTCCTCACCAACTAAAATCTGACTACGCGAAAGTACTAAATCTTCAGAGCTTGTGTGGGGCAGGAAAGGTGGTTTAGAATCATGTGCTTCACATATTCCTTCTTTGACTCCTCTTGTTCTGCTACCATCATGGAATCCTAAAATTTTTGGTCTGTTTTCATTGCGAAAATGGCTCGGTATTTTGGATAGGATTCGAGAAAAGAAGCGTTTTTCAATTTCTTTTGAGTTACAAGAAGATTTTCACTAAGGGAATGAAGATTTCTTTCGAGTTATCGGGATATTCGTGGTATCAAATTTCGAGTTAACGACAGTTTTTCACGTAAAAAATAACGTATGACGCCGCCGGGAATAAAATTGCTTCGACCATATCAAAATTCGAGTTATTGAGGTTTACTGTATTAGAAAAATCCGCCTGTTGAGTAATTTTGAATCCCGCTTTCTCCTCCAATCCCGAGCTGTGGTCGGGGAGGGAGAGGGGAGGGGGTGGGGTGGGAGGGGGGTTGGGGAGGAGGGGGAAGGGGGGAGGGGCTGATGTCGGGGGAGGCAACTGTGGAAAGGCCCCGCTTCGCGCGCGCCCGCAGGAAAGGACGCCCCCACACCTCGCCCCTCCGTCAGCGCACTTGCCAATCTTATAGAAATTTAACTGCCTGTCTGGTGGGCGGAAGAGCCTTTTCACGCGGCGGATATATTAATGCAAATGTATTTTGATGAGATGCAATGCAAACTTGTTTATACATGCGCACGCAGGACGTCTGAATAACGCATGTCGAGTCCGCGTCGGCGAGGAGCGAGACATTCCCGATTGCTCCATTTCACGCCCTTCTGACCCTCCCGCGCCCAAGCCTCCTCTCTGGGAGATGCAGGTGGACGACTCCTCTCTCCCCCAAAAAATTCAATTTTCGAATAAAAAATTGAATCAAAAATTGAATTCTACTGCCAACAAAACACATGCAAATGACAACTCTTAAACCTTTTTTATCAACTTAAAATAGTTTCAGAAATTAATTCATTCTTATAATTGTGTAGTAGAATCATAAACATCCACAAGGTTGAATTGAAATTAATTAATTTTAATTTAAAAAAGAATTGAATCAGTCGCTCTGAAAGTGGTTAACAGATTTCTCTCTTTTCAATCCTTGGATTATCCACCGCTCAGTATGGCGAGGGAAATAGTTCTATTAAAATAAAGATGTCTGAAAATGGATATTATACTGGTTTCAGGTATCCTCTATTTCATCTATTCTACCAGTGGGACACAGACTCTGCTGCAACTCCCGTGGGCAGGTCCGAAGCCCATGGGTCGCCTATTGAGGAATTGGCCGGAAACAGACGAGGCATAGGACAAGATTCACGGTTATTCTAACAAGTGAACGAACGAAAAGGAATTTTCTAATAAACATTGTCTCAACCGTGACACATAAAGAAATACGTTTTGATTGCGAGAGTCTAGTGCTATGATATCTGAGCTGAAAGTACTGAACGAAAACTAATACAGTATAAGAATATCATAAATCGCAATTGTTAGAAATATTCAAATTGTTTAGTATAAATGTACCTTTTATGGTTCACGAAATTACCTACAATACCTTTAATGTGGTAAATTGAAATGAGAAAGTAATTGTGAATCAAAATCACGCAAGTAATATCACATTCAATAATTGGTTGTAGTAAGAATACGGTAAAACTTTGGAAATCGCTTAAATTGGCAGTTTACGCCGAGAAGGGGAAAGGGATATCCACCATTTTCTTTTGTCGGTGCCGCATCTGCCGTGTTGAGTATTTGTTCATCCTCTAGCGTTATGGAAATTTTAAACCGTTGAATTTGAAATGCGCAGTAAGATGAATGTAATTGGATTCCTGAAGATATGAAGTAAGTGCTTTACATAAGCAATAAAAGATATACTACGTATTTACCATCGTACGGATTTATGAGGTACGTTTTCGTACTAAATGTATTATCGCATAAAATAAGTGTTTATGCGATTCACAGTCTCCAGGACACGAAGACTGAAGGACCGGCACGTGTCCTCATCTTGGAAAAGCGTGAACAAGCGTGAACTTGGCCATGAAATAATTTTGCTTACAAGTGTGCATGAAACTGAGTTTGCGAAGAGTGAAATACACAGTTTGCAGATTTTTCAATATTGCAATACAGAACTACAAATTACTTTATTGGACGTTATGGAAGACCGCCTGCTCAGAATATGCAAGTTTTATTCATTTGTATGCGAGAGCGTTTTCTAATTTTACGGTAAATTAATCAAGTACCATGCACTCCTTTATCCCTTAAGAAAAGGAACCTTCCTCCATCTCCCCCTCCTCCCCTCCAATCCCTACACTCTAAGCATGCACCGAATTATCTATTTTATCAAAGTATTTTTATTCAGGTGTTTTAGGGATGTTTATTCAGGTCATTAAAGGTAATTTTAAAAAGAAATTTGAATGAATATAATGTTAACAGTAAAAACAACGAATAATAGCATAGCGTTAAGGTCAATTATAACATATAAATACGAAGCATTCCACTTTTAAATAACATTTAAATTCACACGAAACATAATACATCGTAGCGTATTTGGCTTGAAATTGTGTGTGCCTTCTCCACATTGAGCAGAGCTCTAAACAGAAGCCATTTTTCTACACAATAACACTGTAACCTGTATTTGACAACACTCGCTTCCATACCTTCATACAAATCACCTACATCTGGCTACCGAAAGGACAGATACACCAGGATGACACTTACTGCCGACGTCGCCAAATGACCATTCTTTGGTTCCCAAAATACAGAGGTACTTGGGCCCCAGAAATGAATCTAGTGGTATTCCAACAACAAATACTTTCTCGTCTCAAATAAGTCTACAATATGAAATACGTCTATTCGCCAATAAATATTTAAATTACATATGTAAAGACGTTAATAACACAAGTCGCATTTTCGAGATAACGTACATGAAAAAAGGCATGCAGCTAATGGCCCTTGAATGTGGTTGCCAGTAAATAACTTCACATTTGAACCATGTACAAGATTTATCGGCACCGGGCAATTGATGCAAATGATAAACTAGTGGTGCTTCAACAGCTCATAGTTTATTATTTGTGACGGTTGCATAGTATTATAATGCTAATTGCTCTCATGAGCTCTTGCTAGCTCGTTGATTAGCGTACTCGCTTTCCACGGAGCAACGCCGCGGTTGATTCCAGGCTGGGGCAAAATAATAACTGTGGCTTATAGCTGTAAGCCCTCCTTAGAAATGTCCCAGTATCTATTGATGTGTGACGATAAGAAAGCCCTCCCCAACGTTAAGAAGATAATTATATACGGTGGAAAAGCTATGTCGAATGTTAATCGACCAAGACATGTATCAAGCTGTCGAGCCAAGAGACAGGACAGTTGATCTCGTGTGAAAATTTCGAAATTTCAAAGTCATTGTTTACATTTATCACGGCAGTATAGAGTGCTAAACGTAAGGATACTCTCAGCGACCCAAGAAGCATCTGCGAATATTTGAGTATTTTCAGTCCGCCAAAATACAGGATTAGTCACGTAACGTTAGAGCCGCCTGCAATTTTTAACAGTTGAAGTTATTGCAATGCAATTTTTACGGAAGTCCATGAGGTAATGAGGATAGAAATTCATACACGTATCAATTAGCTCCACTCTCTCATATACTTCCGTTAAATCTGCATTGCAATAAATTCAATTGTTCAAAAACTGCAGGAGGTGCTAAAGTTACTACATTTGACGTGCGAAAATTTGAACGTGAGAGCGAAGTTCCCGCGATAAACGTTTTTCTCCATTACACGAACAGCGCTGCTGAGGAATAACGACAGTCACATGAAAAAACGTAACGCGGTGCATGAAAAACAATGTTCAACTCATGCAAGTTATGAAATTCCAGATGTTTGGATAAGATGATTTACACGACTTAGAAATAGTATATTTATAAATTGATTTACGTGCATTTAAATTAAACAATAAAATTACGTTGCAAAATGTGAGATTGAAGCCGTTTTACAAAGTATTTGTAAATTTGGGAACACTAAGTATTTGTATTTGTAAACTAACGTTGGGAGTTCTTGTGGATTTTCATACATTCATATACTCCAGAACATAAACATACAACACAAAAAAATACATACATGAAAATGATTTATTCTAAAAACAACAGGTAAAACATCACAACAACAATTAACTACTGTAGAGAAAAATAGCATGGACTATAAATTGACCTTTCTGTAAACATTGCCTGATACATTAAACGACCTGATAAATTTAAAGAAATTTCAGAATAAGGACCTTGGCAGTCCCAAAATGTTCTAACATCAATATTAAACATTACTCCACATCTCCTGTGTACACCCACCCATATATCAAGGTAAAATTTAAAATTTAAGGCCATTTTATCCTAACAATCAACGTCCCCAACTCACTCTTATCTAGTTGAATCGTTGCTGGATTCACTTCTCGGCTGCATTCCTACCATTCCCCCTCTGCAGCATCCCATAGCGGCCTCCAAGATGATTCCACAAACCACTCCGTTTTACGGACTCCAATCGACACAATCGATTCTCGTACATTTTAATCACATTTTAAACTTATAATGCCATCACTATTACACTTTCCTGGTCGCTCTCCTAACATCCGTCTCGTTCGTCGCTCACCGACCGTCTGCTTCTCTCTGAAACAACCCGGCTAACCCCTCCACTGCCACCAGACTTCCCACCCCTCTGCTCGCGCCCCTATCTTGGACGACTGAAAGGTTTCCAAGGAACCTAGCCGTTTCTCGTCTGCTAATACATTTCATAACATGCTAGCGTTTATCGGGTACACCCATTATGTGAATACCCCATTATATCATATCTCCCTGTCCTACGTGTTTCACGAGAAAATATAATTGAATTTTTAAATATTTTTAGTAACATTAAACATATATAAAAAGCTTTATAAAATATTTTAATATTTCAAATTTTTCGTTTCGTGTGTGTGTAAATGTGTGTGTGTCCTTATATCTATGGACCAACCTCAGAACTTCTAAACATTAAATGATATCGAATGCGGTTTCATGCTCGACAATGCGGGATCATGGGGTAGATAATATACGTTTTCAAAACATCTAAACATCATTGATTTTTATGTAGAACTATATATTTTTCGCACTGGCAATGATTTGACCATGAAACAAGAAATACAATGGTATATAATTAGTAATATTTTATAGTATTTTGAGTGTAAAATTACACTTTCTGCTATGAGATTTTAAATTAAACTGACAATATTTCCTTTAGTAGACCTTGCAACTCTCGTTTTTGTGGTTAGGACTGCTGGTCAGTTAAAATCAGAAACAAAGTCATTATTTAGTTTTGATCTCTTCCCAAACTTCGAAAAAGAATTTTAAAAAGAACACAGGAAATTCATGAAACATTTTATTAAGTAAGATAAACATACCCGAATATAAGTGCTCAGAATATACCAAAGAATAATTCTATTCAATTTCTTGTTTCAGTTTCAACCATTCTATTTCTGAGACGACTTTACAGGAGTAGGAAGAACAGTTTATTTACTTCCATACACATAAAATCCCTCAAAGCTCATTTTGAAGTCAGTATAGGTACACTGTGAAATACTCTCAATTGTCCTAACTTTCAAGCGATTTCTGTATTCTTCCCATTGAGATCCCATTAATGCACATGTTATTCAACAATTAAACTGTGCGTTGTAAATGAATTCAAATAATTCTCAGTCTCAGCGCACAACACGAATGAATGACTCAAACTGGAAGCAAAGATCGGAACACAGAACACTCACACTATCTATAGATCGGAAAGACGATGCCGATCATGCCTATTGCACACTACTGCACAAAATGCTTGTGAAGGAGCAGACCCGTTAAACAGAACTCCAGCAGATAGAACTGGCCTGGACGTAAGTCAAGCGAAAAGAATATTGTAAGTTCAAATATCGATCAATAGGTAGCGCTGGACAACGAAATTGCTACCTTTCATGGCAGGCTGCTGGGCGGCGACCGTCATAAGACGGCATTTGCGGAACCTATGTTGCCATTTGAGAAATCATTGGTGGCGATTTCTATGTCAGTAAGTTCTGTATCAACACCGCGTTTAGGACACAGAGGCGAGTGTCGGCAGCCAATTAAACCGTTCTATGGAACAAGCGGAAATATGAAGGGTAAAGATGCGTTCGATTCGAAAACAACGGAACGGGCACGAGGAGAAATGTTGATCTCAGTACGCGAGGGCAGTGTTCCTAGCACCTCCCTGTCGCAGTCGCCACTGCCGGCATGGCTAGACGTCCCGTCCGCCACAGCCGAAATCATGTCATGCGTGCGTTTGCTGCATCTGTGGTTCCTGCGGTTAGATCCATAGTTTGTGAAAAGTGTTAGCTGTTGAGGATATTTTGTGACTTAACGTGATTTATAGTGACATGTGGTGAAGTATCATGTGGTCAACTCATTCTGAAGGTTTTGTTCCTTCCGACTTGGGTAATTCAATTTCAATCGTCAGAATGGAGTCCACTCAAGCACGCGAAACTTTCTGGAAGCCTGGACAGTAAGAACATTGCTTGTGCTAACATTACAAACCATTCCCGTTTTCCCAAGAATCGAAATGCTATAATATTCACTCGGGAAATAGTGCGCGAACTGTAGGGCTCATCGAATAATTAGCAATTTAGAGATCATGCCTCCCATATTAAATGTTTGCTTCTCCGGATGATTCACAGAAATTACCAGACTTTTTTCAACTATTTATAGAAAACATCCCCAATTTTTTTTATTGGAAACTGCATATCCCATTAGCGGCAAGGGCCTCCTGCTCGCGCAGGGAATTATTAAACTTACTTTAATAAAGTGATAGGATGATAATGAAGAGTGATGGGTGAAGAGTCGATCACAAATACATCCATGCCCTAGGTGGAATTCGAACACGCGATCCATAGCGCACAGAGACTGTAGAGAGCCAGTGGGTGGGTTCTGGAGAAAGGGTGAGAACCTCGTGCTGATGAACAAAACTTGCGCCAGGGCGGTGCAGCGGCGAGCAGGGCTCGCGAGGCAAGTCACGTCTTGATGCGCTGATGGAGAGTTTGTGTGCATGTGTGACTGCGGTCACGTGAGAGCTGTGTGCGTGCCCTGCGGTGCGGAGTGGTTGAGAGCCACGAATGACACCGATCATCAATCGGGGGATCGCTACTGCGATCAACACAAATCATTAGTTGGTGCGCCTGTAAGGACTTTGTGTCCTGGTGTGACATCCGGTCACGGAAGATTGGCTTTGGGCTCGCTTCAGAGTTAGGAGTGGCGAGAGCCACAATTTAAATCGGTCGTCAATCGGATTTGGATCGGTCACACGAACAAGGGATAGCAGTTCTATCAGAGTTAGTGTGTAAAGTGTAGTTTCTATTGTATATATTGTATTTGTTTTTATTCTTGTAAATAAATATCTGTAAATATGGCACTTTTGTGCAATTTTTTGGGTCATGATTATAGATGCCATAAGGCATATTTTAGAGAAATTATAGAGAAAAGTGGTCGATGAAGAAAACAATTCCTTGAACTTCGACGGTTAACGTTCCTGACAAGAACAGTGAAGAAAACCCCGAGAAAGGGTCTGTACCTAGAATGAAAATATATCTTTCTGCTAGGAACTCTTTACGAACTTCTATGTCTTATTTATATGACCATGAAATTGAATTTGTAGACGGCGATTCAGCATCTGACGTAGAACTATTCTAAAGCCAAGACGAAATTGTTAAAACAAAGAAACTTGCATAGATAAAACGTTCCACAAAAAATAAAAATTACAATATATTAGTACACTAGATGACTTATCATGGACAGATAAGAAAGATGCAATAGACGCAGAAATAATCTCTATTGAACAAGTTAATACACGTTTTTGACAAAATAATAAGAACAAAATATAAATTTGTAATTTATATTGCTAAGGATTTCAAAACTGACTTGAATATCAACGTTTAAGAGAAATTCAACTCACTCTACCTGGAAAAGGTTTCAAAAGTATATTACCAAGAACTAGAAAAAAATCTTGGAATAACAAAAAATTCTTCTCAACAATCAACCCCTATTACTGAAGAAACTTAATGAAAAAAAATGTCATTTAAATTCACATTGGACATTGTTAAGTGGAATTGCATTAGCTTTTATGCAATATTGCCACATTAAAATCTAATGTTTAGTGATTACTAACCTATGATTCTTTGCCTTCAAGAAACCAATTTCAGAGACTATGCCAAGGTAAAATTAGGTGTATATGCAACATTCGTTTCTAACAGGCATTCTGTATTTGCAGCGGAGTAGCAAAATTATTTACAAAATCATATATTTCTGTACAACATTCCGATAAGAAGGGGACTGAGAGGGGTCGCAGAACGAAATAAGGCGTAATTTCATTAATCCATGGTTCTGACATGATAGTCACAAGCAAAAACGTAAATATTGAGATATTATTAGAGATTTTGAGAAATTTATAAGATATTCCATTTCTTCATTAGAAGTGAACTTTTTTCCGCAGACAAAACTTCCAAAGCAGCGATTATTGCAAACTCAAAGTAACGCAGCGTTCCCCTACAAACGCGCGCTCGGAAAAGGGAAGCTAATGGAAGTATTTGAATATACTAATCGTATTTAAAGTTTTCACATAAGTGTTTAAATTTTTTCCGGAACTCTGCTTTGCATTCTTCCGCATTATCAGATTTTTTTGTTTTTCAGAGAATCATGTTCGAAGGTCCGTGTTATTTAAGTCCCCAAATTCAAAACTAAATTTAAGAATTTTATCTGAAACTGTCTGATAAAAATTATAGAAAATATAACTGAATCGTCGTTTTGACTTTCTCGCATTAGCAAAGAAATTTGTAAGAAGAGGAAGTTTTGTAATCGTGCGCCAGAAAACGGTGAATTTTCGACAGAAAAACTCTTATTGAAGGGCCCTGGTAACAAAAAATTTGGTAAATCCTGTTGCCAAATTTGTTAACTTAATATAACTTTAAAATAAGTTAAATATAAATTACATTTAATTATTATTAAAATAAATTTAAAATATATATATTTTTCTATCATTTCCTTTTGATGACACGCAGCGCTCTGTACAGCAGTAATAATGTTCGTAGCAAAGGAGCGAGCGGGCTGAGCAATAAAAACGAACCTGCGCAGAGCTGCTTCTCGTGTTACTTCGCTGGTAACCAGCAACCTTCGATAATCTCCTTTCCTAGCGAACGGCGATCAAAGCTCACTGTGCAATCACACACATGTCAGGTATCATTCAGGCACTACAGTTGCAATTCTGTATCGCAAGCGAGTCATATCAGCGAACGCGTCATATTCGTATAATTTGTAACAGTAGCCGCAGCTCGTTGCCGGCTGCTCTCAAGCGAGGCGACGCGGTGCAGGGCTGGTGCGGTGCGATTGCGGCTCGTGGCGGGGGGGGGGGGCGGAGTGGGATCAGGTGTGATTGAAAGCGGGGCGAGGAGGGGCGGAGCAGGGCTGGGCGGTGCGGTTGCGAGGGGGTGCGGGGACAGTGCGGGGGGTGCGGGGTGGGGCAGGTGCGGGACGGGGCGTGGGGGCGGGGCCGGGCCGGGCGGGCGGGGCCGGCGGGGCCGGGCGGGGGCGGGCGGGGCCGGGCGGGGCGGGGCGGGGCGGGTACGGGACGGGACGGGGGCGGGACGGGACGGGGCGGGGCGGGGCGGGGCGAGGTGGGACGAGGCTGGGGCGGGACGGGCGGGACGGGGCGGGACGGGGGCGGGACGGGACGGGACGGGACGGGACGGGAGCGGGACGGGACGGGAGGGGCGGGGCGGGGCGGGGGCGGGGCAGGGCGGGGCGGGGCCGGGCGGGGGCGGGACGGGACGGACGGGACGGGGCGGGACGGGGCGGGACGGGGCGGGACGGGACGGGAACGGGACGTGGGAACGGGACGGGACGGGACGGGAACGGGAGGGGACGGGGACGGGACGGGACGGGGCGGGGCGGGGCGGGGGGGGCGGGCTGAGGGGAAGGCGAGAGGGGGCGGAGCGGATAGTCTTTGACGAAGCCACCGCGTCGCCTCCGCCGCCAGTGAAGGCCATCGCCAGCATCGGCTTACATCCACGTCTCATTCAGGCGAAGGGCTGGGCAGCGCAGTGACGTGTGGCTCCCACAATACCCAGCTCGATGCTTCGCAACTCATTTTCGGAGCTCTCCCAGCGCATCCAGGAACAATGGGCTCAAAATGCGACTCTCACAAAATTCACAACTAATTTTTGCGCTGTAAAATTGACTGTTTTTAATTGAATTATTTGTGTAATGAGCAAAATAAAGTTAATTCCTAAAGATTTTTTTAACGGTATACTAACATCTCCAAAATTATATTTTCATCTTCCTTTATTTTCAATATTTTTTGTTATATGAAAGCTTCATCTTACCGCTTTCAGGAAATAACCTAGTTTATAGATTTTCCGGGGGTAATTCGGTACTGAAAGTGATTTTGAAAAAAGCATGCAAGCGCATTTAAAGATTAAAAATAATAGTTTCACGTTACAGTGCAGGTGCACATCCGATGTCACATGTTACACTGCAGGTGTACAATGTACAATTTTCTATTTTTTCATGATTTTAAAAATTGAATAATTTTTCATATATTTCGGTTCACATTTTTATTTAATACGATTTCATGAAGTTAAACAAAGAAAATTACCAACAATAAATTTAAACATTAATATTAATTATTGAAACGATAAAAAATAACAGCCCAATACTACAACAATTTCTTTGTTTTGGTGACAAATCTGAAACAATAGTCAAAGGAAGTAATTGTGGTTCTCATTTGCTACTTAAATCTCTCGTTCGTAGAAACGAAAAAACAAAACAAAAAGATACAAAGAAGTTGGTTTTATAGTCAGTTTTATAGTCACAGTCTGATAGAGACCTCTTGACTTTTGTGTTTCTCTCTAAATTACTCTTTAGCCCAGCAATGTGTCTTTGATCCACTTCGCCACGTACTATCCGCTTTACTCCGTCTTATGGCACGAGTGCGAACGTTTTTCATGAAATATTCATTAAACGCTTAGACGTGAAAAGGACTTCAAGAGCTATTTGTACGGTGGGTTTCAGTAAAGTTCAATTCACGTTCTTCCCCGTTTGACAGGTTCCAATAATCTATTTTCTGTTTCACATTCGTTGATTAGAGACCGTCATTTTTCATTGTTTATGATTTTGCGGTTGCGTTTGTACTCTTTTGGTACTAACCTTTCCTTAAAAAATCAATAGAACTATCACGAAACTGTTCCAGTAGATAAAATAAGATGGAATTTATCCAGGAAGTTAATACATCTGCAGAAACATTTAACCGTACATAGTTGTAGCAGACTTCGGAGGTTACATTGTTGTTGTAATACCGTGTGTGTCCATAAAGATGCATCGGTATTTCCTTGGACAAGCGAAGTTTCAAATCTTTATTAATGTCTCTCGTGAATATCTTTTGCGTTTTTCGCATGTTTCAATATTGTATTTATCTTTTCCCTTTTTAGTGTAGAATGAGATCATCATATTTCTATAGTTGTTTGTTTGTCTGGTTTCTTCGTTTTACCATGTCTTGGCTACTGATATTCTATTTAGTGAAACATTCTAAACGTATAGGACAATGTTTCACTGAATACAATATCTCAGTAGCTTACAACACCTTAAACTCCCTCCAATCTTTGTTCTCTAGTTCAAAATACATATCCCCCATTAAAAGAAGTGGAATTTATCACCTAACGTGTAATAACTTTAATTAAGCATATGTAGGCCAATCAGGCAGGAAAGTTTCAGTTAGAATTAATGAGCATATTAGATGTTGGAAACAAAATTTAGACACTTCCACCTTTGCCAATCATTTGATTCAATTTAATCATTCCTTTGACCCCAATTATAATTTTAAAATCCTTCACATAGTCAATAAAGGCACAAAAATGAACATTTTGGAGAACTTGAAAATTCTAAAACTTTTCAAAAATACGAATTATTCTGTCTTGAACGAACATTCCTTAATTAAAAGCAGTCCCATTCTAAATATTTTATTAAGTAGCCCCTAATTATTCTTTTGATCCCTTTCCCCCCTTTTTGCAATCTCTTTTTCTAGTCAAATTGTTAAAAAAATTCTTTAAAGAATTAAAATTCTAGAATCTTGCACATTCCTAATTTCTGTTATATTCCTGTATGTAATTCATATTTTACATTCCTGTATGTAAAGCAGTAAAAAAAATTTCAGTATGTTTATGACTACCCTTTCTTCTCTTCTATCCCTCCCCCTTCCCTCAATTGGTAGGCTTCCTCTTCTCTCATTCCAAAAGATGGCTGCCACTTAGCTGTAACCAGCATGTTTTGCTGTTTGCATATTTTTTGACCATGTTGTGAACAATCATGGGAAATCCACGTTGCTTGGGCAGTACGTATTTTCAATTTGTATTTATATGATATTATTTGTTTGTTTTTCCACTAAATTCACTGTACACCTTTCTTTGTGTTCAGCTTGTGTTAATGTTTTTATTTCTCCTCCTTGCTAGAGATCCAGTGAAGATGGGAAAAGTGTTTTCCCGAAAGTTAATTCTGGAAAATGATTAAAAAAATTATTAAAAACTTTTGTGGAGATTATTTCCTTTACCGTATTATGGATTACCACAAGATATCTGCTAACGCCACGGAATTTGTTTGTGTATGTTCCTTACGTTGTTTGTCATTTGTTTGCGAACTTTAATAAATAGTTTGAAGATCAGGTGGTTCCTTAACGGCCGGCGGTCGTTAAGATTGCCTTTGCATTTCTCTGTTGGGTTTCGTTATGCAGATATATTTACAGTACAGTATTACGAAAAATATCTAATAGGTTCATGGGTCACTCGCACGCGCTGTTGACTATTGTTTTAAGTTCCGTTAGAAAAATCCACAGGATCGAAGCAGTGTTGAATGAGGGCAATGCGTTCTCGGCGCAACGTGCGCCACGTAGTCTAGCGAGCCAAATCTCCCGTAAGCGGCCCG
>BOPP01000055.1:4048629-4079629 GCA_017312745.1 Gryllus bimaculatus
GAACATGTGGTGGCGCTGTGGCCGTTGGGGGCGGTGATTTGGTGACGTGGGCGTCGTTTGTTCATGCTACGTACGTCTTGCCACAATGTGCGTGTTCGTCTCCGGGACGTCGCCGCCAGTTCGCGACCTCAAGTCCCGTCGCAGTCGTTAGCGCATCGCGCCTGCTGGGCTCTGTGGCTATGCGGGTGCGGGCGCGGAGTGTGGCAGGATTACGGCGACACGCGCGCGACACTATATTATCGATTAGCACGGCGGATGCGACCGGTTGTGGTTGCAGGATCAGGTATATCGCCACTCTCGACACCTCACGGCGGAGTGAATTGATTGTAGTAGAACTTCCTGCAGTATTTCCTGACATTAACCGCTACCTACATCGGGTTGTGGCTGAGATCTTTGTAAACTTATCCTTCGTAGCTGCCGTCTGGCCTACAAGACCGGAAACTTTTTCTCGCCTGCTCTCCTCTCTCTCTCTCTCTGTGTGCTATTATCATTGTTTATTTGTAATCCAATTGTTACGATTACATAATTTGAAATAATATACAATATTCATCTCTCAACTTGATTTTCTTTTACACGATGGCGCAATTACGCGAAGGACTGTCCCATTTGTACGCGCATTTACTTCGTTCTAAGTGTCTGCAGGCGCTCCGTCAATGCCAGCGTGTGTGAGGCGGCAGCGATCATTGAGGCCGCGGGCAACGCCTCCGCTTGGAAAGCCTTATTAGGGGCAGGGGGCGGAGGTGAGGGTGGGGTGGGGGCACAGGGAGCAATGGGCAGCGTCGTCTGCGTCAGATTAGCATCCCCGACCCGCGCGTCTCTTCCGGGCTCGCTGCTGGCTCCCGCCCCCCCCCGCTGCTCCCGCCGTCGCCCGCCCCCGCCACGCCCCGCCCCGCCGCCGACACCGTCTCGCTTCACGCCGCCGTACCTCGCCCACACTTCCGCCCCCGCTGCCCTCTCGCCACATCTCGCTTTCGCCTGAATGGCATTCATCAAGAAGCGATTCGCACCACGCCCTCTTCTCCCGTCTTCCTTCCCGCCACTCAAGCGGGCTACCGCGCTTCCGCTCCCCGCCAGGCCCGCCCGGACCCCCGCCCCGCCCCGCCCCGGCCGCAACGACCGCTGCTCTGCAATTTGTTTAGGTTTACTGGCAGCGCGGCCCGGAGATGGAGCAAGGCCCGCTAGCTTCCCGGTTATTGCCTTGCATGAACGGCCCGCCTGCAATTTCCGTGCGGACGCCAAAACCAATGTCCGGTTCCGAGCATGTCGCGATGAAAATTCTCAGAAACCGCCATTAAGACGTTATATGTTCTATTTTGCATACGGTTTATTGAGAGCTCCAGTTCGTCTCCAAGATAGAACGCAACATACATTTTCTTTTATTTGATATTTGCGCGAGGGGAATGAAATATTTTTTGAAGCGAATGTAGAAAAAGAAGAACTCCATCATGCGTATGTCATGTGCAGCGTACAATTTCAGTTTTTTTTTAATTTGTACAAATGATAGATTTTTCGATGTTCACGAAACAAGGAGTCCACAGAAAACACGTAACATTTATTTAAACAAATATTTCCAAAAATCTAGTAGAAAATTAAATTTAATATTGCCTTGCTTGTCGCCACGTTCTAAGAGATACGTATATTTTGACTTTCAGATATTTTAATAATATTATTTTCTCTTAAATACGGAAGAAAAGCACAGTACAGTCAAGAGTGCATATTTACGAACTACACACGATTTGTAATTTGATAATACATAATACAATGACAATTCTGATGAATGGATTTGAGATAACGCACGAAACATATCAACAGTCTTTATATATGAAAGCACATTTTATCGCAACACATTTTCCAAAACCTCAGATGACATTTTTCCGCTGAAAATAATGAATTAGTTTTTAACTTTTTTGTTTCAGTATACCACAGAAATATACATAAAAGAGAAATAAACCAGAAACAACCAAATGGAAACCACTGGGATTCAAATTAGAACTCGTAGTGTAGGAAAATCCATTTGAAATGCATTTACACAAAGAAACATGTGCAATGTGGTACGATGAAATGGAAGATCTTACTCAGAATCAGCTTGATAATGCATTTGCATGAACAATCTGCATGTGCGAATGCTATAGTCATGATATTTTTGAGAAGGAGAAGTATTATGTTTGTAAGATATCTTCAATTTCTGTATATGATCTCTGGATACACGGGTTTTTATCACCTCTCCGATAAACAATTAAGAAATAAAAGTAACCGTACTAGATATTTTGGTTGAGAAATTAGTTTTCTGATCTGGAATCCCTGTTTTCGAATAAATCTGTAAAGGGAGCATAGTTTTCCCGATAGGGCTCCATTATGTTTGCGTAATTTTATAATTTCCTTGTCGGGATGTCCAAACAACAAATCCCATTCGAACTGTCTTTCCAGTCCTCTCGACGAAAATGACTCGAGTTGAAATAGTAGTAAAAAAGTATCATATATACATCAAGACTTGAAACTAATCTAATAAAAATTGGTATTAAAATTAAGAGAGAAGAGGACTTTGTTCTCGATCAGTAATGAGGAATTATAGTTCCTTTCACGAATGTTTAATTATTTACTCCAATACCAGAGAAATGTGACGTACTTATTACAAATGCAAAAGGATGCATTTGAAGAATTGCTATATAAGCATCTCATTTATTGTTCTTCAGTTAGTACTCGTCTGGCTAGACAAACATTTTAGCATCTCTAGTTTGTAGGTAGTGTTTCGAACTTTGATGAATACTTTTACCTTTGCAATTGAATCGTTTATTTTAGACCGAGCACTAGCCTCATTTTTTAATTTAATGATTTGTTACAAATATACGCTACTGCAGTATTTGTATTAAGACTAGAAAGGCATATTTGTGAACCTGAATCTTTTTATTGCTACAAACATGGATGTTAGTAGAGGTATAATGTAATGCGTAGCCCTTTCGAGAATAAAGGAAGATTTGACCACAAAAAGATTAAAGAAAAATATATAAGAAACATCAAGAATTATCTCAAATTGGCAAAAGAAGGCGAAAAGTTTTAACTTAAAAAAATTATGAATTGACCAACTACCACACCAAATATGTAGAGAATAATGTCATTTTAAACGTGCAAATAGGTGCTATAATTCCAAGTATATCACTACTTTGTACGTGTGACCATTAATACATTGATTCGTTAAATATTTACCGTCTGAGCTCACATTGTTTCTGTATTGTGGTGATCCCAGTGGAGTTGGTATCCACCCCCGGGCGGACGATGAAATTTTGAAGGAGATAAATGATCAAGGGTTCGATTGGGAGTCTACAACCAAATATGAACCGGCAAATCATAGGTATAACGAAGATCCCAATAATTACAAAATATTGAAGAACTTAATAATACTTTTGTGATATAAAATGACATAGCCTAATTACAACCTCGCTTCTCTTCAGTTGCATACTTCGTTCATTGTAGGGATCATGAGGGTAACTAGGCTGGTGCAATAAATCCCCCGCACCGTATCCCTGAAGTTAAGAGGGATAAGGATACTGTATCGCTGAAGCAAATACTCCCTGCAACACGCACAGGAGAAATTTCATTTTTTCTCTTATTTACTCAGATGGTTATTACATAGTTTATTTTAATTTAACTTTTCGCAAGTTTGGGGGCTTAACAGAAAATTTAAATTAAAACTTTGATCTATTACAGTGGCTACCTATTGGGCTCCTCTAGTCGGGAATTAGTTCGGAGAATTCCTTAACGAAAATGTGAAAGGGAAGTTTTAATTTATATTATAACTATATAATTTATAAAGTTGGTGTATAAGTTTAGGGATCAAGTAATGGTTATTTTTTTAATTTTCTTCTTGTTTTTTATAATATTATTTTTGTATTATTACATTAGACTAACATTAAGATCCTTTATGTAATTTAGGGACATTAATTTATTTATGTTTACTTCTAAGACGTTTCATGTGAAACTCCGTGAATACGAGCTTCACTCTTTCAAGGGTGTGTTCTTGTTATGAAACTAATATGCAATGTTCATTGATAGCAATAAATACATTATTATTATTATTATTATTATTATTATTATTATTAATAATAATAATAATAATAATAATAATAATAATAATAATAATAATATATTCTGGTTGTATATGATGGATTTTACCGAGTCTGTGTACGGATAGTGAAAGGATTTGATATTTATTTGGGAAGTTCTTAGCTAGATAGATGATGTGATGGTCCATAGTCTCTAGGTTAATTTCTTTGCATAATTGTTCATTGGTGATATAATAGGATGCACTATAAATTATTCTGAAAAATTGGCATTATGCTATTTGCAATTTTCTTTTGCGGAAATTCTTTGTTTTTTACTATACTGAGAGGTATATAATAGCTAAGTGTTATAACTTTGTATATTTTAATGCAGACTTGTGCGGTAAAGGGCAGCGTCTATATATTAATGAATTTAGTTGTTTGGACAAATGTGACTGCCAGTTGAATAAAACGCTCAATATTTTGTAAGCATTGTTCAATAGAAAAGACTCAGTGACTCAGAAGCGGAAGTGTCTTCGACTGATAAAAATATACGAGATGCCTAGATATTTCACAAAATAATGATATACGAAACTGATATCATGAAGTCATTAATATGCAATTTTCAGTATTATATTTGTGAAAACTGCATATTATAGCAAAGAAGCGTAAACGGGTCGATGGAGCAAACAATTCTCTTCAATGAGGTCGATGAAAGAGAAAGGTTGGGAATCGCTGCTGTATATGGTTCAGAAAGGACACATGTTGAACAAACAACTAGTGGTGCACGTACGTTCTATTATTTTCTATTTTCACGCAAAAGTTTGCAAAAAGTACTCAAATTTTCGAAAATTGTATATATTAATGTTTAAACTATTAATGTTTTGATAGATGTAATTATTTTCAACAGGTCTACAGAAGTCTACAGCACATTACGCAAAAGCCTATCATCAAAATTAATGACGTAAGACAAGCTTTTCATCAGATTGCATAATATTATACAAAACTTGCTCTATTCAGCAAACATTGAAAGAAAATATCGCAACTGCTTTTGAGAAACTATTGTTTCAATATACAGTCAGGCAGGCGGATAGAAGTGTTGAGAAACACGCTTTTTCGTTATTTGTGACCCACGAACCGTGGTTTTGAGACAAAATACTTGGATTTTTTCCTGAAGAACTACAACACTTTCTCTATATGAAATATGTATTTGAGAAAGAAAAAATCAAAACCGTGTATTAAGAGCATTTAGTATCCTTCCCCAGTTGCAATACAAAGAATGGCAAAACTACATTATTCCTTAACTTATATAGTTAATGTGTCTCGTAGCAAATTGGGGAAATGTGATTTATGGCTTTTCTGAAGTACCGATTCAATACTTGAATCTTCTCTCCAATACTCTTGCTGATGTTCCATCCCGTGGGACGTCAGCTGGCAGTTTATAACAAGCTGTCAAATGTCGCTAGCTGCCAGCTTTGGTGCCACCGATCTTACCTGTAAAGAAAAAGAAGACGTTACTTTTCATTCGCAAATACCTATTCACCTTCTTTGGGCGGGGTAAATGGTACCATGGTGTGCTGTGCACTCCCTTTAAAACAGATATTTATAGTATTTATTAAAGCAGAATTACATACATTTTCTTTCGACACTTTGTCTTTAATATAGTGATTAGTTTGTAACAACGTTCTTCGGCTTCGTTCCAGTAACTTAATAGCAATACCCACTACTCGAAGATGTGGCACAGCATTTTCAGTGTAGTCTCTTTTATTAACATCGCAACCTTCCATGGCTTCTCACGTCTGTGATGCTCTGCGAGCGCTAGTCCTTTCAACCAGGCCAAACGCACGCACAGTATTCCAAACGAACTTGCCGTCCAACCCAACAATACAAAATCAACAACCAAAAATTTTGGGGATATATGTTTTAAGTATTTTTTGATATACTAATTTTTTAATATGTTATTTTCTCTCAATTGTCAGACAGTACAAAATCAACCACCAAAATTTTTTGGAATATATGTTTATGTATTTTTGATCTACTAATTTTTGAATATATTATTTTCTATCAATTGTCAGATATTTGCGAACTACAACATCTCACGCCACACTTCTCTAAGAAAAGAAACTGGAGGAAATTAGAAACATAACAGTGATGTAACATATATTTTAAATTGATTTCAGGCAACACGCAGTAGTGTAGGATGCCACAAGAATTATTTAGAACAGGCATGTCATTGTCGCAGACAAGGAAACGCTCTTATTAGAGTTCGCGGGTACTGGGTTCATAGCAACCGCCGCAAGATTTTAAATAAAGGTTTGCGTGATCTGGGCTGTCCGGGTGACGCCGCGTCGAAGGCTGTGTTGCCAACGTTTCGACCATCTTGTCGTGGTCTTCCTTAGAGCTGGTATGCATACCAAGCAACACAGCCTTCGACGCAGCGTCACCTGGTCAGCCCAGATCTTGCACATGATGGCGATAGGTCACTGGATACCCAATCCATGTCTTTTGGATAAATCAGTTGACAGAGCCTCAAATGAAGGGATGCCCAGGTAAAGCAAGAGGCGGGTAGACGTATATTAAAGGAGGTTCCTTATTTCAAAGAAAAGTTTTGCTCCCCTCAATATTGTATTTAATCAATTATCAGGAATCGTTAATTTGCATAATGCAGGGTTATTTTCAATTAGATCAATACGTATATTATTATTATCATCATCATTATTATTATTATTATTATTATTATTATTATTATTATTATTATTATTATTATTATTATAATTATTATTAAACCTATTACATCCCTATCCAGGGCAAAAGCCTCCAAGTCTGGCGGTGTAGTTCACATACAAAACTGACCAAGTGAAGAAGTATATTAGTTATATTTAAATCTACAATTAAAAATTTATTGCATTTCAAGACCTTTTTTTACTAAAAATTACTCCATTTGATGCCGCCAGCATCGCTTCCTCCTAGGGATCGTCATACCATTACTGCCCCTTCCCCTTTTTTTGTGTTTGCCGAAGGGCAGTCCCTAATCGCTTTTGAGACAGTCAAATTCCGCGTAGTTCGTACGGGTAGTTTCCTCAGGGCGGATTTCCTGTATATTACTTACAGAACGTGCATCGTCCCAATTCCATACTACGTTAGTCAGGGATCGTTACAAGTTTTTAGTGGCATGGCTTCGGACCAACCAGTTTTGAAACTATCACAGTCTGCTTCAGCGGCAATGTCCTATAACGTCACTCTTTGCAATTCGTGGCAAAGCGACCCTGGAATGGTCGGTGGTACCTAGCGAAATGTATTCTGTTGTTGCGTCTCAATGGATGCGGAATGCATCTTGCGTGAGTGTCTCCCGTGGCGTTAGATTGTAAGAACTGTTTGCTTTAAACTCGTGCTACTGAATTTTCCTTTCTAAGCTTTGTGCGTGTAAGGACTGATTCTGCAACGGAATCTGGTGTGTGTAATTGACGGAGATTGTATTGTGCAAACTTGTTTCATTGTGTTTGTGCCTAAAAATTTATATAATTTGTTATAATGATGGAAGGAAGAAATATAGATATCTAAAATTAATTACACGTTTTGCATACAAATCTACATTATATAATAGTATAGTAGTCGTTTTTACGTCGTAAGTTCAGAGTGTGTCCTGTCCTTAAAGATGTTTGGCTGAATCTTATGTACGTAGAAATACTAGAAAAACAACTTCGACTTATGAAAATAAGATACATGTATACATACAATTATATTGATTAAAATATGTGTTGAAGTATTATGTTAATAATTTCAATTCATGTAGAACTTTTTAATGTACATAAACTATATATTTGACACATACTTCTAACAGTACTTGTTTTTCCTGTGAGTCAATATTTTATTTTCTAAGTTTTTTTCTTTCTTTTGCTTCTAGTGAAGAATGGCACAAAAAGAACGCATGGATTTCCAACTAATATAATTGGTTTTATTTTGATAACATTCAAAAGATATTCACATCATTAGAATTGGTAATGTACCCAATTAATTAAATGTCATGTTTTTCACGTTTTAAAGATAACCTCAGACAGATGGTGGCCTTCTTCGTGAATACACATTAAAAGTATTCCATAGAAGCTCGTAATCACTTTCATCAACGTGGCAAGCGAAACAGCAGCAATTTCTTACGTATTGCAACTTCCAGATCATTGGGTGGACGATATTTCTTGCAGTACAATTTACTTTTTAAATAACCCCATAAGAAGTCGGAAACCGACATATCTGGCTATCGTGCAGGCCAGTGGACAGCGTGCAGGTCAGTAGAAACATGAGATCACGTGTCGGAAAAACATTTCTCGGGCATGAAAATTTTAGAAATTGCTTCTAATTTGTGAGTCAGTAGTGCGTTGACGATCTCGGAAGGTTCGTGGGTACTAGCCCCACCTGGGGCATGGGTTTGTTTGTGTATGTTTATGTCATTCATTCATCCTTCATTATCATCATCATTCTATATTCCATCCCCCTAAGACTAGCAACCCTGGGGACAAAAGTTGGATTCAGCATAAGAAGGCTAATACCCCCAAAAGAAGTCACGTACACTCGTCACAGGAAAAAATGTAACTGAACCTCGGTAAGTGCAGGTGTATGTCCGCGTGGTCACAAGTGGCCAGTTCTAGAAGAAAAAAAAGTACTGTAAATGAGAGTGTGCTCGGTGGCAGTCAACCAAAACACAGAATAATTTAGTAAAACAACATAAAATCAAAAGAAGGGAACAATTCGCCATTCAAACATGGTATTGCCGTTTGGCAAAAAAATATTAATAATGTTAACACTTGGCAAAATTTAAAACAAAAATATACTTGCAATAAGTATTAAAGAATGTGAACGTAATAAAAATGTCGGTTATTTGATGACACAACTATGGCAAACAAATTTTCGTATGAAATGGAGGAATTTCTTGCGACTGTTCATCGCTTTCTGGAGGTGGAGGGAAAACGATAGAGGAACCAGGCGAAGTTGCCCATGATCGTAAAAGCGCCGGGCTTTCCAGGTAGCTCCGGTGGGCACGGTTTGACAGGCTTCATTTACAATATGATACCCAAGATCACAGATCATAACTATTGATCAATAATTATGTATCTTGAAATAGAAGTGCACGCGACACTCCAGCATGGCTTCTCAACTGATAAGGTGATTGGAATTGGGGCGCAAGAAGTAATTAAGTCAACAAAATTCTTCCAGGAATCTTGCTTGAGGCAACTTATATTCTTAGTGAAGTCGTAGGCTTCCGCGACCAGAGGCATGCGGGTGATCTGGGCTGTCCGGGTGACGCCGCGTCGAAGGCTGAGTTGCCGACGTTTCGACGCATCCTGTCGTGGTCTTCCTCAGGGCTGGTATGTCATATCACAGGCCCGCATATCAGCCCTGAGGAGACCACGACAGGATGGTCGAAAACGTCGGCAACTCAGCCTTGCGACGCGCGTCACACGGACAGCCCAGATCACCCTTCAATTCTTAGTGTCTCGCTTGCAAGGAACTCATGTCTGCGTCTAGAATTCAAAGGATATGCGCATCGCCCGGCAACCGCTAAAGAGCACGAGTGCCTAGGGCCCAAGACGCTGTTATGTGTGAGTGAGGGGCGGGGAGGGGGGCGAAGAAGCGGGAGACGAGGCGGGCGAAGGGCGGAGTCACGGTTGATAGCGAGGGAGACGGCAGGATTTTGGGAGCGCGCAGAGGTAGGGACAGAGAGGCTCCGTAGAAACGCTGCTTGGGTTAGGGAGAGGCGGGGGGCGTGGCGTGGCGGGGAAGGCGGGCGGGGGAAGACGAAGAGACGAGTGGGGGCTTGTGATGCCTACACCAGGGGCGCGAGAGCGAATGCGTCAACTCTGAAGAATTGAAAGCAAACATCTTTGAGCGGCTAACTTAACGCTCTCACAAAGCAGAGGGCAGAGCAAGGGGCTGGGACGGGCGAAGCGAGTTCGGGAGCGGTTGGAACGGTGCGTGGCGGGGGGCAGGCGTGGCGAGCGCGTGGCCGGAATAAGCCTGGCGCGCACGACAGGAGGGGCAGTGGGAGATTGAGCGCTCGGTGGGTGGGGCGGGGGACGAGGTTCCGTGTTAGTGGCGAGGAAAGGGAGAGAGAGCGTTGAAGAATATGGCGTTCTCCAACTCCAGGGAACCCCATCATTCCATTTTCACTTCCAGTGGAGCAACACAGGATTTGTCACTGACACAAATCTGAAAAGCTAAATTCCTCAGAAAATACAGCAGTGTTTTTCTATATTCTGTAGATTGAAAACTTATGATATACGTATTTTTAATGATCAGCACCGGTCAATTGCCTTAATGTAAATAATGTTGATAACTTGATTTAAAAAAAAAAAAACAAGTCATCGTAGAAAGTCGCCGAGAAAATGAATTTGTGCGTTTCTTAAACGTAAATGAGTACTGCATTGTTCATTTGAGTGTCATTACCACTATCTGGGAACAAAGTTTCATCAAAAAATTTACAACAGTATTGAGAAAATTTTGAAAATATTAAGGCTTGTGTAAAGTGCTCAAAATATATGTCCCAAACTTTCAAAGCCTAGAGTTCGATGGATCAAGAAATATTAATTTTGGAGAGGTTTAGGTTAGGCACTAACGTTGACAAGATACTGATAAGCATAGCAGATGTTTTGCCTTCATTTGATTTTTCAGTATCAATGACCCACAAAACATGACTTCTGACTCCACAATGTGTTATGGGAAGTAATTTTCCACATATACGAATAAGATTTATCTATTTTCTGGTCACCAGGTACTGACAATTGTTTTCGATGGAAAAATCGCCAATTTCCGCCGCAAAATAATAATTTGCGTTACTACTTACGTAGAAAGGCGAGAAAATAAAACTGGATCCAAATGTACATGTACGGTGGTAATGGGCCACATGTGACTCATTTCCGCGAGAACACCTCACAACAGCACACCATATCTGCAATTAGGTTAGTTGAGAAGAAGGAAACATGCCTAGCAATTATATGTGAAGGAAAAAGCGTACTTCTGGTAACAGTCTATTACAAAAGTAAAAACTCAATAATAATAATAATAATAATAATAATGATAATAATAATAATAATAATAATAATAATAATAATAATAATAATAATAATAATAATAATATAAAACAGACAAAAAGTTATATGATACTATGAATGTAGAGGACGTGGTAATATTATTATGTTTATTTGGATTAAAAAAATAAATTACAGTTTTAAACAAATATATCTTAAACATTTGTGTAAACTATATAAAAAAGGAACTTTCTTGACTGGTCAGAAAATGGGTAGAAAACAAAACAATTCAAAAGAAGACATATTTGAAAAAAAGTTGGTATTATGAGCCTCCTTAAAATTTAATTAATACATGGGTTTAAAGAATTGCATATAGAGAACCTATAAGCAACCCCTAATAGTGAATCCAAAACAGAGACTCTTGAATTGATAGAGTAGTTTCATTCTTCTGATTCTTCATCATCAAGAAGTTTGCGTTTGAAATCATGTTCATATGCAGTTTTGGTTTTCTTAACAGTCTGATTTGCACTTTTCGCCTTTTCACCGTATGCCTTTAAGGGGTGCCTTTAAATCTAATACATACTTACTGTGAATCAATCCCAACCTCATATAATGGCCGAACCAATTCCAACCGGCTAATGCATCTTCCATGATAGGTGTAAATTACAAATAAAGTATTGTTGAAACACCATTAGTTCATTAGCGCGCAAACTCCAAATAATTCGATTATTAGACCATTGAATACATACTCTGTACACTATATGAATGTAAAAATGTAAAACGTGGATTTGACAATTTAGAAAGCAACATACAAATGTTATGTCCAACACCAATACAGAACATCTAGCATTTTCTCCAGGAATTACTATAAGTCGAACGAAATATTATTCGTTTAAGTTAGGGATTAGGAGAGTGCGGCTCATTTACGGTTTTTTTCTTTTTTTGAAATTTTATTTTTTTGTTTCAGGTTTTAAAATTTAATTTTTAAAAAGCAGTTATTAAAGTACAATTTCGAAGAAATACTGATATTTACATTTTATATTGAACGTGACAACATTAATTGAAAAAGCGTTGAACGAATGGGTACAGTATTATACGCATCTTTTGCTACAAGAGTACGCAAATCATAAAAAAACTTAGGAATTGAAAACACCCAAAATTATTTTTTTATAAATGTTTCATTGTTTGTACAAATTTCTTGGTATGCCATACCAATACAAGCCAAAGCAGAATTTAATGAACGAAAAAAATATTTTTAATGTACTAAAAGCCCCATTATTTTATCCAAACTATTTTATGTTTATGTATTATACAAGTGATGCACAAAACCACACAGCGTTCCCTGCGACACAATTTCCATGAAACATCATTCACGTCGCAGGCATCAGTGGTTCGTATTCATTGATACATTTAATTTTTGTTATACAGTTTTTTTCTCTTTAAAGTTTCTTGCTTGTTTAACGACTTGCTTGTTTTCTTTTTTGTAGCAGGTGAATTAGATTAAGTGAAAGACACTAAACGTGCTCCATCGCCACGTTTCATCATCTATTCAAATTTCAATGATAACTTTTATGCTTTCTGTTCAAATGTAGCTCACACAGAAGGTTAGTGGTTATAATCGTATGTTTGTTTCTCCTATATCAAATTCAAAATTACGAACATTAGGAACTTCGATAGTTGCATCAGATGCCTTCTCATGCCATCTCATGCCATCAGATGCCATGAGTAAAAACACACAACTGCTCCTCACACCAAGGCGAAAGTTCCCCTGCCGTCAGAATTTTGTTAGAGCCTCCAATGGGCTGCAGTCTCTGACTGGCGTGAGGAGTGGCGCGCCAGTCAGGACTCGTTTCATGCGAAGTGCAGCGCGTAAAGTCTCCCTGTGCGCAAACGTGCTCGAGGAAATTCTTCCCACTCTACAATGTAGCGCACTACGAGCCTTGCTATAAACTCTCTAAATAAAAATGTGTCTGTAGCGAGAAAGACTGCGCAGATTTATCACCTAATATAGAAAGAAATAACAGTGTCATTTTACTACGATTTCAAGTTTAATGCTGATTTGTTTCAATGGAGTGAAGATAAACATTTTGCACGAAGTGACTACATTTCTTTCTCGTGTAGTATGGCATGAATTCTAGCATATAGTTTTCAAAGTTTCACTAAAACCTGAAAAATCTTTGAATGTGGCAGATGATAATAGTGTTCCGGAATAAATGTTTAAATTACGTGAACATTTCAAGACTATGAACTAAACTCACTACATAATTGCAAGAATGAATTCAGAAGAGAAGCAAACTAATTTACTGTTGCGGATAATCTATCTCGTAAAATTTCCTTTCATTTCACATCCCTCAGTATACCGTACTATATTACGAATTGGATATTCACTCTCTAAATGCGTTACATGGTAAAACAGCAACCTCGTGTCCACATTTTGTTCTCCTGTTCTGAACATACCTTTTTCTGTTGACTCCTATCGCCCACCGAAGGCAGCGCTCTCTGTTGCTCCAGACGTTTTACCTTCACTTCCCTTTGATCCCCCCCTCTTACCTCTCGTCTTCGACGACCACAACCGTGCCACATTCATCAGACGTAGATACGCACTCAGCAACACGTAACCACACATAATCATTCATATTCTTCAAGCTTCAAGCTCTGATATTCTTCTAGTTACGTGTGATCTTAGTTTTCTCTAATACAGTTTCTCTAATACACTAAATCTTTCGTGAGAATGTTTAAAATTCTTCCATAAAGTTAGGTCCGTTCTCTTAAGATATCTCGAGCAAAGAAATCCGCGATTGTGACAAACGTTGAGATCCATTTTCATCCAAAGGATTCTAATCGACTAATAATGAAATATAATTAAAAGGAGATGGGCAGTGGAGCAAAAGAGAAGGTAGGTTCTACCCCCACCTTCCCCGCAAATATGGAAAGTCTTCGAGCTCGGATGTACTGAAAGCTACGAGGTGACGTCAATAGCAGGGACAGAGCTTTCTGTCTCCTCCCACAGACAACCTCTTGTTACAACATCCAAGAATAGCAGTGTTAATCAATGTTTCAAGGCAAAGAAAGGCTCCTTACAAAGCTTTCAGTTTCAAAGGGTAGCCTGCAGTTACAAGCAGTTATGAATAATTCGACTTTGCAAACATCAGGATAAGGAAAGGTTGCTAGCGGCGAGTTAGAGCTAAGTAATAGCTTTGAAGGTGAATAGCTTAGCTAATATCTTTGTTTTATCATACAATAATCGCTACTCACTCCCCCATTGTTTCTATATCTTCTTCTACTTTACATTTTATAACATCACAACTGAAATATTGAATATCCGCAAGACTTACAAAATGTAGTAGCAAATTAAGATATGTTATTGTATGTAAATTTTATACCTTACACTGAGTTCTGTAGATTAAAAAAGTAACAAAAAAGAAAACGATCTATCCACTTTTTCCTTACAAGGTTCCGTGAGTTAGAATATTTCTGACGAAAAATCGCCGTTCACCGACTACTATATTTTCTCTTTCTGTGAAGTACGGCGAGAACGTTAAAATACTATGTAGACAAATTAACTCTATTTGAGTTTTTTTACATGAGATATAATCGTCTTACTTTACGGAAACTTTTTATTTCTCGCCACAGCAAAAGCGAAATGTGTTATCTTCGCTCTTAGAAGGGAAGAAAAGTCTAAAGTGATTACAAAGCCAAGTCCCACAAGAGGGAAAACAGCTGGTGAAAATCTGTAAGGCACGCCATTCACCAAGTTTTTGACTTAATTCAAAAGAATGTCATGTGCAACTGTCCAAAACATTCTCCAAAAACCTAGCTAACCGATTTCCCCGACCCCGTTTCTCCGAAACCTTATATCTAAAACATATTGGGCATTTATTACCCACTAGTTTTAGCACGTTGTACCGATACCCTCTCGAGTTATCCCTCTCGAGTTATCCTTTGAGTTCTCCCTTAAGGTAATATTAGTCTTTCTTTTTGTAAATCCAACTGGGTCTGAGTTCTGTTCTAGAATCGTTTATTTTCCGTGGCCATCGCTTGACTTGCCGAACGCTTCAACATTTTCCTCCAAAGCTTCTAGTTCCCAAATCGTATTTTCGACGGTGACAGATGTTTACCTTCATTATTGTTGGCAAAATAAAACATTCCCTTTTAAAAGTATTAGTTCATGTGTGGCCAAATTAATTCAAATTTCACGCCACGTTTTGAACATCTGTTTCTCTACTTTTTGAAAGCATTTAAGAAAAAAAAGATCATACATTTCAAACATTCCACATTCGGCACAAAACCGCAAGAATTCTTTCCCAATTGACAAAAAATTCAATTTTGTACAAAGGTCATTGATATCTTCTTTCAACTGCTTTGAAAAATCGCCAATAGGCTGCACCTTCTCCTCGGCGGCCGCGACGAAAGATTTACTCATTGTCAGACTTCCCGGAATCCAATTTTTTCAACATCAGACACGACGAGTTTGCATTATTTGAAAATCAGAGGAACCGCGACCATTTTTGTAGCAATCGTGCCGAGAAACTAACCAATACGCGTATTGAGCGCATTGAAAGTTGGTGGTACGTTAGAAGCAAGCAATTATCGTGTAGTTTCTGTGAACCAGCGCTTTGAGACGCGGAGCAAAAAAGCAAAAAGCATAAATGGCCTGAAATTCGTAAGAAGAAAGTTTATTTTCATCCAGACAGAGGTAACCATGACAATCTCTTCATTCTTTCGGCGCATTCATTCTTTCGGCAAAGTAATAATATTTGTCAATTATGTGTCGCTTTTTTTAGATCTCTCTCGTCAGAGAAGAACACAGAAGGCGATGCATTAAATGTCTCGTCGCTGTTTCTGCTAATGCATTCTTCCGCAGAACTTCCCGTGGTGAGTATGACGGTAATCCTCCTTAGACAATTTCAATGAGAGTGATGAAGAATGTAGTTTGAATAGAGCAGAATTATGACATTGCGAAGTAACACTAATATTGAAGTCTAACCAAAGAACTTTGTAGTCCTGACTCTGGCCTTATGGTAAACAGAACATTATGCCGCAAGATTAAACACGCAAACAATCTATCTTAACTGCAACACGTCCCCGGTCATGCTCTCTATATGAACATTCCTGGAAAACAATCACTCGTTAATGAACTGGCACGACTTAAATCATGTACCCGAATACCTCGCAGTCTTCTACCAAAATCCAATCCAATTCTTGCGAATCGAATGAAATCAATGCTACAGCTGAAATGTGCGCACGTACCACCCTTCCGTGATATTTCCATTTGCATATCGCTGTCGGGACAGGTAACACTCATGAGTCTCAAAATAATTTTACATCATCATATGTCAGCTTAGGCTAAGAATGACGTTAGAAAGCTGCAATACTTTTAAATATATAGTCATTCTTTTCTGTTCCTATGGACTGGAAAAGGACTTCTAAATGGAAATGACTTATTTCCAAATCCTAACATCCGGTCAAGCAGTTTATTTGGGCATTTTTGGGGTAAATAGTCCCAACTCGGATCTTTGGCAGCTTCCTAATGTGTAGATTCTTCATCCGCTCACACTCATCGCCGCTAGCGCTTCACAGCGAGAGTAATACATTTAACATGCCATTTTGTTGTATTAATCAAAAGGTGAAACGTTCTTTCATGAACTGGTAGAGTTTGAACCGATTTATCCGGTTAGGTTTTTAGTAATAGAACAGTAAAATGTGTTCTTTTAACATGGGTTCTTGTGGAAATTTGATACAGTTGACCAGAAATTTAAAAATCTTGAAAAAACTAGCTATTGAAAATGTTTTTAAAACTATTGTCCCAGATGTGCGCAATTTGAAGATCATCAGATCGTTTCAAAAGTAAGCCTACAGTGACAGACCGAAGGCAGACGTTCGTACGCTTTCTTGAGAATCGGGGCGGTCACGCACAACTTGGCAACACTGCACGCATAGCGCGCCTCATTGAATTCGAACTCCTGGAAAACGTTATATTTGACATAAACCAGATTTCGAGTGAAGCTGAAATTTGCTGGATAAATGGTCTTTAAATTCTGAATGAAACGACCAAACTAATAAATATTCCAAATGAATCGCTTTCATACTACTTTCTTAAAGCAAATATATGAAGCGTGATATGAAGAGATAAAAAAAAATTGTGCATTATGTGATGTATGGTATTGTGATGAAAATGGGTTTGCGATTTCCGTGCCAGGAAAATGATTAATTATCTAATTAGATAATTATTCATATTATGTTTTATTTCATGAGATACACAATAGTTGTCTTTGTCTTTAACACCACATTTGCGTCATATATTATACACTGGATCTATCTTACGTATTAGCTACCAACAAGCAAATATAAGCGCCCTAAGTAGTGGAGATTCTGGGGTGTGTATTTCATGCACAAAAGTATTAGAAACATTTTTTATTGTCATCATTTGGTTAAATTTATAAAATATTTTTTTGGGCTAAAAATCAACCATTCAGAGTATCGGTAAAAGCAGAACTGTATTTTCTTAGAATGATAATGCGAAGTCACTTACGGTTCCAACCATAAGGGACATGCATTTTTCTGAAATACTTAGAAATAAAATATGTAAAATATACTTTTATCTGAAAATAATATTTTTATTCCAAAATGTACTGGACGAAAACGTTTGTATTTTAAAAATGTTTAAAAATTATTGAAGCAAGGAAAAAATAAACGCGTAGTATTTGAAGTTGAGAAATTAATCATGTATTTAAATTTAAAAAATAGCATTTTCAATTCTGAAGGAAATGAATTAATTTGATTGTATTTGTTCAAAAAGTTGGTCTATCGTATTTCCATTTTTTACGAAACCAGGAGCACGTTTTGAAGGAGTATCTCACCACAGTTTTGTTCTTGGGAACTAACAGCATGGAAATACAGTCCTGGGTAAATGTAATTTGAATTGTAAGAGGTATGATCAATTCGTTTTTAAGTATTATTGGTATTTTGCTAGTAAACAGTTTTGTCTTTAGCACTATATATTTTCTAACATTGCACAAGCATTTTGTGCAGTCAAGCATTTTGTACACCTCTAAAAATTGTCAAATTAACCAATGCCTTATTTTCAAACTCTTTAAACCTCTTTATTTTGACTGCAAAATTTTTTCTCTCTCTTAGGATTTCAAAAGACCTGGCCCCTTAAAAATCATACGCTCTTCAATATTTTATCTCTGACAATGTTAAGAAAGCCTAAATAATACATATCTTCACTATGAGTATTTCACTATGCAGTAATTTCATTTTACCATAAGCGTTAGTAATTTTCGTTTTGCCACACGACAATCAGTAATGAACAAAATTCAAAAAAGGAACTTAAGAAGTATCTTACTATCAGGTAAATTTGAGCAATGACCAGTAATGCCAAACTCATGAAAGTTACAGCGTTGCCCAATTTCCCAAAAGGTTTTCGCCGAACTCAGGCCAGGAAGCATAGTATTTTATTAGCAATAACTGTAAAAATCTTATAAATAAACCTCTACTAATGTTACTTTTTTTATAATTTGGCTCATGCTAATTGTGTAAATAATCCCCGCATACTTGACACTAATTTATTAGTTTTTTCTTTCCTGGTCAAGCGAGTTGTATAGTACGAGTACAGAAACTACTGAACTACAAGTCTTTATGTATTAAAATGTTTTATCACGCTTCTTGTCCGTCGTTTTCAATTATTCAGTTTTATATAGCGATATTTAGAACGAACCGTAAGCCTTACGTTAAGGGCCCCACAGACAGGCGCAGATCCGCAGTGAAAATTTCGCGTCCCGTGTTGCCTTATTAACACGTTCAGACATGTGCGGCAGGCAAGCGGTGTGGCGGCGGATTGACAGCGTATTATTACCTGCGAATTTTGAAACGCAGTAGTTTGCGTTTCGACCGCTGTAGCTCGAGTTTCGTGGAAGTCCGCCCGTTCGGGAGTCTTCGCTCCCCTCTGGTTCGAGCTCTCTTGCTTTTGTTCATCGGATGAGGAAGAAAGTTACCAAACACGGAGTTATATTTGACGCTCCGGTGTGAACAGATCCGCGGATTCCGCTGTCTCGTCTAGTGCGGAACATTCCGCGCCGCACTCCCTGCGGATCGCCTGCGCCGGTATGTGAGAGCCTTTATCGCAATGGACAGACCGACAGACTGTCAGAACGACTGGAATTTTAATATTTCATTTGTCATGATCTTCGCGATCTACTGAATAATGGTATTAAATTTAATTCTTCTGGTGAATTGTGGCTATTAGAAACTAAGCCTGATTATGAGGCAAATTGTGAGCCTCGAAACGTTGTGCTGTACGAATACGATAATAGTTTAATAAATGCAATATTTTCGAGGAAATAGTTCGTCTTAAATATGGCCATATAACTTTCCTGAATATTAAAATATTTCATTTTCTTCAAGAGAAACAAAATTGACTCACATATTTACATAAAACCCTCTATACAAGTCCCTATTTTGTTTCTATAGGCCTCACAAAAGCCACTTGCCTCGTAAATAATTATTTCTGCATGTAATACGGACTCTCTATCCACTAGGGAATATCTCGCTCTAACCGTTTAAGCTCTTTGCGCCAGGACTCGGCCGCTTGGCCGGCGCTCGCGAGTGGACGCGGTTGCGCCGGAGCCTTCACCTCTCCTAAGCGGCCCGTCTTAACCCTTCCCAGCCGGGTTCAACATTTCCCCGGAGGCGCAACACAGCGCGGCCCGACGGCGGAAACTGTAACCGCCAGGGAACCATCCCCGGTGGGCAACGGCCACCGTTCAGACGCACCTCTCCCACCTTGGGGCCACACGTGGTGGGCAGGTGAAACTGCTTTCTAATTCTTTATACATGTTTTTTAAAATCATTGTTGCGATTATTGACGCAACGCGTCTCTAAGCCGTTAAAAGGGTTGAGCGTTTGCTTATCCGTTAACATTTGTCAGTCCAGTCTCGTCGCAGTCGGTTGTTAAGAGGACCGCCAGGTAGCATCTCTGCGCATGCGTCTCTCACCCACACGCCCATGCGTGGGTACCTAGCGTCGAGAATTGAAGAGAAATTAGGAAAGTGGTAGGATTTAGGACATTACATTGGGATTCGACTAAACCTTGGAATGCACAAAACTTTCACATCAGATTGTCCGGGACTTCTATGCGAAACTTCTTGGTGAAAGGCGAGCGACTTCAGTCTGCGAGATATCTCTTCATACTAACGATCAAATCCAGGTTGATCCATGTGCAGTTTATGGCGAACCAAGCGAGTTAACGGCAGGGTTTTTTGCAGTTGTCTCGTCTTTCTGACGTAATATAAGTTTTCATGAAATAAAAGTTTACATTTATAATTCGAAAACTGACGAAATTCAGGAACACGGTATCATTAATGTTCACTTTCTACGACGCACTTCGAATGAGCCCTATGTCAATATTTTTATTTTAACATACCACATAGGAACTTTTCATAAGCATATACTTATTAAAATCTATTATTACTATTATTATTACTATTATTATTATTATTATTATTATTATTATTATTATTATTATTGCACATATTCAAATATTAAATAATTCCCAGAAGTCTTTTCGAAAATACTCTCGAGCTTCTGGGTGAGACTAGCTGCTCTCTTGTATCAACATCTTGTGTCGTTCTATTTTCTGGAAGTGAAGTAACGTGAAAAGGAGCTTACGGAAATTGCTGGAGGAGTACCTAAAGATAGCTGCTGGGCTCGGCGCAGTTGCCAAGTTCGATAACATAAAAAACACAATAAAATTTACTTTTAGAATTATCTTCCGGGCTGGATTGACGTGGTAAAGTGGAAATCATGTTTCCAGACGTTTCGTCTTCAACTGTGGCAAATATCATCAGCGGCAGTGTGGTCAAGGCGAAATATTAAAGTATCATTCAGCTCGCAGGTGACTGACGACGTAGTCACGAACATTCCACTACTGATTTCTGCCACTGTTCCAGACAAAACCTCTGGAAACAACACCGTCCAGCACAGAAAATAATACTAATTGTGAATATCGGCCGTATGAGCCTACATTGATGTAACCATTACTTGTTCTCTTGTTCATAATTTTCATCGGACAGACTGATTTGAGACATACGATCCGTTCGTAAGTATCATATGCACATAAATGGCCGCATCTTAAAGATATGAATTGAAGAAATGAGTGGTAGAAAAACGGGCAGTACTTTTATCCACGTTTCGTGAAGACACAAGAAATGCACAGAGTGGTAGTTAATTCAATTAAAAAAGAAACAAAATTTCCTTCTTTTAATTTTAGGTATTATAAATGTACGTGATTGGGTTTTATTGTCGCCAACATCATTGAAATAGCATTCTTAGTAATCCAGATGAGGTGATAAGAACACATTTTTGACCTGTCATAAGTTGTTGAATGAATCTGATATGATGAACATTAATCGCAATTTAAATACTGATTGATTGCTTTCAATTCTTGAAAAAGTCTCAACTGGAGTTTTAAACAACATACGTATTGATATCGCGAGATTATTTTAAGTTATCCCTGATAATTGCGTCTCAAAACGACTGTATAATCAAGAAATAATATCACTGCATTGCAGTAATTTACACATTGTCAACCAACAACGTGTTAAAATTGCAAGGTGACTTTGCCACTGGTGTGCGACCAATGTAGGCTGGACTGTTTACCAGGTAAATAAATCAGCGAGTAAATACTGGTCTGATTTATAGCCCTTCAAATTTATTATCCTTTTATTTAACTTTAATCTATTTTATGGTTAAATGTAATCCACAAATAATTTATTTGTACCCTTTGCTGTAAGCGTATTTCTGCCACCGCCTGCGCATGGATCTTGCTGCTTGCGGGCCGGGCCGTCGGGGTGGAGGGCGCTGTCGTTAAGCGACGGCTTCAGCGATGAGGGGGAATGTGCCTTTAGCGATGCTCCAATCCGATAAGCGTTTTTTTTGTTGTCTGAGTGGGCGTCTGCAAGTGTTGCCCACGCCCAGTATCCTGCCCACCGGCCTCACCTACGCCACTGTCCGGCACGGACAATACCACGCGCCTTCCGTCGCGTCGCCGCGCACGTCGGGTCGGCCCTTCTGCGTCTGGCACTGGGCTTCGCCACACCGGCGTCTTCACCACCATAAAATCATCATCATCATCCTGCTTCTGACCGGCGAGTTGGCTCAGTGGCTCTTCAACTCTCGCGTGCTCGTCACGTCGCGTCGTCACGTCGCGTCGTCACGTCGCGTCGTCACGTCGCGTGGTCGCGTCGCGTGGTCGCGTCGCGTCGTGACGTCGCGTCGTCACGTCCCGTCGCGTCGCCTTCTGCGTCTGGTACTGGCCTTCGTCGACCCCTGCGTCTCCACCACCATATCATCATCATCATCATCATCATCCCTGCACTACCGGCTGAGGTGGCTCAGGGAATCAATTAATGTCATGGCGATGCCTCTCACCAGACGTCTTGAGGGATTTTCGACTCTAGCTAAGTTCAGGCGTTGTCTGGAGGAGAATATTAGTGGCCGAAAGCTTTGATCGGTGGTTTTGTGTGGTTTCTTCGATCAACACCAGGCGAATGCTGGAGCAGTACTCTAACAAATGGGCCGTGCACCGCGCGAGGTCTCCCTTGATCTATTCACACTTCTTACATTTATCCACACACTTTCAATTACATGCACTACACTATCACACATGCCAGGAAATCAGTCGGGGGCTTAGATCTTGGTGCGGCTGGGGTGGTGTTCTGCTGGTGGGAGACACCTGGTTTGAGAAACTACCGCAAGTCGACGAGGTCGGAACCGGATACAGCCCTGCAGCGGGGGCAGATGACCGCCATCTAACGCGATAAAAATGTACTACAGTTATGGGACTAACGACTTTAGCAGTTGACGCGCTAGGAATCACTAAATAATCAGCGAATCCATACGCAAACCTTCCACGTCATGCAAGGCTGTTGGTTGACCTTCGCCCTTCTTCATCAATACACTGGCCTCCACCCCCCACCACGTCTCGCCTCACCCCATCCTGGACCGCAACCGCGTACCGTTGTCGCTGTTCGACTTGCAAACCCTCTTCCACGAAGGGGCCATGTGCTGTGGCCCAGCCCGGCACTCGGCGTTCAGCACTCAGCACTTAGCATCGCTCAGCACTCATTAGTGTTTGTCCCTTGCCGCTGTTCCCATTTGCTCTCTCTGTAGTGCAGACACTTCGATTATTGGCGCAGTTTTTGCAACACAGTAGGGGTTTTCGACCAGTAACATTATAGACGCACTGAATATAAATCATGAATTTTGAAGAATACATATGTGCATTACATTCGATAATATAGCGAGCGAGGAAAGTCTCTTCGCAGTAGCCCCTTGTAGTCGAAACAGAAATTGTGTTTGTAGCGTGAGCTAGAGCTTGCAGGAAAAGGAAACGTAAATTGCCTATTCACTACAATCAAAATAGGTACCGGAAGTGTTGTCCCCTCCACTTGTTTCCCATTTAGCTGGTAGCTACCAACACAAATACAATTTTTAATGCAAGGCCCTGATTTGGCTCAGTTCGGAGAGACTTTTCTGGCGCACTGAATATGTAGTGCTATACGTATAATTGAATCAAGTTATTCCATAAAATAAGCCAATGATTTCAAGCGAATACTTTAAAATTTTGACATTTAGGTAGAGATTTTGCAACAACTACATCAACAACATTTTTCATCAAGAAACGTGGTAAGTACGATCGTTAATTATGTGACCCTCCTTTGTCTAATTTTCCTCATGCATCTCCTTCACCTTTTCCTTACTTGATCGATTGATTTTTCTATTCAGTAGTGTAGACAATAATGACACTAGAACGATGTCAAATGCCATATCATATGTCAAGTGGCATCAACAAACGCGACCCTACAGTAGATGAGAACAGGAGGTTCCAATATATTCTAGAAATGTTGATGTCAGATCTGCACGTTTGCTGCTGTAAGAAATGTCACGACACACGTGTGCTTAAACGCTTTAAATGTAATTATATTTATCTTTTTTCCCCTCCACAGTATCCCTGTGAAGAAGAGAAATTTATTTTCTATGAATGTTTTTTATATTATGCTGCTGCCTTGCGGCTTAAGCAGATACAGGCGGGGTTTTTTCTTACTACTAACTTACAATCTAGACCTAAAGTTATCTTAATTGCACTTTGGCAGTACTAACTTACACTAAAATCATTTTTCTAGTTCTATTTTATATATTCTACGTAATTTATATTTTATATTGTTGGTAAATTGTCATTATTATTTTTTTGTACATTCACACATCATTCATACTAGTTTCATTATATATATAACCATTCATTCCTCCCATTCATTCGCACTTCACACTTCTGCACTTTCCACTTCACTACACTATTCGCCACGGCACTGACTTGACTCAAAGTGTCCGTGGCGTGATATTTATCTGTGTCGCGCTACATTCCCATTAGCGTGTTCCTCTCGAAATACGACTGTTGTTTGTCCGCCAGTGCGTCCGTTCAGCGGTTAGTCAGCCTTCCACCACTCCGCATGTTCACCCATCGTTTCGAACGTCAGCTAAGATTGTAATGGCACTGCACGCAGTTGTCGCTGTCTGCATCTAGGCGCTCTGTCTTCTAGCGTTCTAGTGGTAATATCGCCGGTCTGCGCCCTTCACTCCAAAGCGCCGTGCGGCGAGGAGGAGGAGGGAGGGGAGGGGAAGGCTGGGAGGAAAGCGGGGTGTGGTGGTGGAGGTGCGGCGGTGCGTTGAGCGTGGATGTGGCGGCGCCGCACGGTGCCGCAGCTCCAAGCACTGGCTGGCGGGCCTTCGGCTGTGCTGGGCGGGGTGCGCGCCGGTAAATAGTGAACAACAAATACAGCCACACATGAGCCGGCCAGCAGAGGCTGATTCTGCTTATTGAGGGCGGCCCGCCCGTGCGGGGGGGGGGGCAGGGGCGCCGGGACGCGCTGGCCACGTGGCGGTCCAAAACGTGTGGGTGGGTAAGCGGGGGGGGGGGGGCGCCGCGCCCACTGGGAAACGACCAGGATATGTGCCGGCAGCGCAGTCCATGAAACCAGACGGCGCGCGGGCCAGGGCAGCACAAAGGGGCGGCGTGCGGCGAAATGGAACTGTCGCATTCACCGCATACCCATCTTCATGACTTGCAGCTCCGACCGACACCCACCCCAATGCAGTGCCCGTGTTTTCTTATTCCTGAACACACTGAAGGTCGGCGCGCGGTAATCACAACGGAAATATTTTGAATATCACAGCGGGGATTCGCCAACTAACCATGATTTCCACGTGTTGCAATTGGAGAATGCAGGGAATGATGGTAATGAAGAGAGAATATATGGTGGAATGAGTCGAGGCAAATGAGAATACTCTGTAAATTCAAGTTGCAAACTTGTTTTGTCTACCTCGCATTCCGCACACAAAGGCATTATTGTGTATTTTGGTACGCATACGTCCGAGTACCACTGGTGAACTACTAATTAATGTATTACAGTGAAAAGCTATGAACCAATCAAATGAAACAATAAGAGGCGTAATATTAAACTTCCCGTGACGAAATGACATCGTGATCACACAATTCTCTTCGGGCAGATTGTTCCCAGCAGCTGCAAAGTGACACCACGTTCATTCATTCCTACATTTTTCAGGGGCAGATCCCCAGAAAATGTTGCCAGAAGAGATTAAAAATGTTATGGTCGAATGTATCATATTACATGTTTTATAAAAAGTCGCAGCTCACACTGAGCTAATTCTGCGCTACGCTTTTATTCGTTTTAATGATCATCCGAAAATATGTTTGCTCGAAAGTTTCGCGACAAGAAAAAAGTAATAGTTACTGAAAAATTTGAGAGGGAAAATATCCTTTATTTCCCTCCCCGAGGATCCGCGACTGTACTTACAGAGCATGTTCTTCATTAACATCTTCATATTTAACATTCTTGCTAGTACAAAAAACGCCGCCATTCCAGTGCAATTCCAACTGCAAGCACCGTGATGAATGCAATGGCTGTGAGAGATGATCGATGGGAGAGTTGTGGCGTACCCGGCGCGCAAGTTCTGCCGAAGTGGAACATTTTCAAGGGAGAGTGAAGCAAAATGCTATAGTTTGTAACATGTGATACACGAACGATTGGACAACGTACGGTATAAAATCAAATGATATACATCTACGTATTACAATCTTTGCAGGTTTAAAAACATCATACTTTTTTCACGCTTCCAATACAAATGATGAAGATGCTACAGAAGTTTATGTATTACAAGATGAAGAAAGAGAGGGAAATTTCATTGGCCAATAGACTGCGTCTAACAATTAAAAGCGACGAGTGAAAATAGCCCATTGTAACGTCACAATGGAATTGCAGCTTGCGCGATGGAAGCTGTCAATCAAGTGCGGGAGGAAATTGTCATGCGAGTTTCAAGCACTGTAGCTGGGAAAACAATGAAACGTTTCCAAAACAAGAATGGGGGATTTCACTACCGGTAATGGAGGTGATGGTGGTGGCGGTGGAGAACAAGATTCACAATGGGGCTGTTTACCGGATAGAACATGCTTGTCAATCACAAATCTGCTTGAATGTGAAACGAATCCAGTTGATGTCTCGGGTGTAGAAGCCAACCAACAAATCGCTACGATAGGGCATCGCGAAAACTCCGCCAACTTGTCAGATTTTGGTCCCACAGACCGGCGCGGAATATCCGCAGACTTCGTGGAATGTCAGCAACGGATGTTTTGCTTCGCGTGTTTACTTATGAGCATGTTCATACCTGCGTGGCAGGCGAGTGTTGCGGCAGCGAATTGGTAGCGTTTAATCCGCGGAGAATTTTGTAACGTGGTCGGAGGCGTTTTTTCCGCTAACGCTGGAATTTCACTGTGGAAACTAAGGCAAAGGTTCTTCATATATCGAATAATTTTAGCTCGTCAGTGAATCTAACACGACTGAATGGTCAGAAAAAATACTTCTAATCGTGTGCAGGAATTTAATTAATTTTAAATACCATTAATAACATTGTTATCAAAATCTTGTACATATTTGTCATAAAAAGATTCAATGCATTTATAATTCTAATTTCTAATTCTTAAATTTTATCAAAAGAGTCACATAAGAGTGTTTCTCGGCCTTTGTGGCATCGAGGTGTAAAATTCTCCGTACTTTCTCCTTTCTAGGTAAAAATCATGGACCCCTTTTCTTCGTTTCTTAAAGAGATAATACAAATTTGATGGAATGGATCATATATTAAGAAGGTAAAATCACAGTAACGCATATGCTCAGAAAACGCACTAGGAGTATTGTCATTTTCTATTTCGTGCACGAATAGAAGCAAGGGCGTTTTGTTTATCGGATGAAGAAAACTGTCACCAAACGCTAAGTCATAATTGACGCTCCTATGTGAAAGTTCCCGCGGATTCCCCGCCAGGTCTAGCGTGTGTGACGTCATATCAGTCGCCTTGTACAAACGTGACAAAATATCAGCCACGTGTATTTTACGCTCATGGACAGCGCTGGCGGGAAGAGAAAATGAGAAACCTAGGGAGCGGAAGGGAAGGGGTGCCGTGTCGTGGGTGTCCACTTGTGAACCCCGTAGACTACTTGGGGCAAACTTGTGAACCCCGTAGTCACGCTGGCTGTGGAAACGCGTCGGCGGAAACAGCGAGACGACGCAGTTCCGTCAGCCGGCCCAGTAGGTAATATAAACGGACCCCGGACCTAAACTCCTTCTTCTGATTGTTGGGCGCGTCGGTAGGAAGTCGAGTGGGTTGTGCGCGGCGCTGCATTTCAATGCATAGGTTACTACGGCAGGGAACTGAAGCCGGCGTGCTACGTCGAGACGGGCGGTGCGGCATACTCGCTTGTATGCTCACGTAGGCTACTGGTGCATTACACCGAATAAGACATCTAATTATCAGGCCAGCGGTGGTGGTGACCAGGAACATTCCTTGTAGTAACGGGTCAATATTGTTTATTGTAATTATTGCACATTGTTATTGAGGTGTTGGAGCACATATATTCAAATAAATACTCAATAAATTACAAACCGTTCACGTCTGTGATTAATTGCCCCGTCAAAGACGCCACATGTGGAATTTTCCACGCCGCACCCGCTGCGGATGTTCCGAGCCGGATTGTAGGAGCCTTTACTGTGTTTACCTCCCAAGTCCTCTTTCTACCTTGGGAAAGGATGAAAGGATAGGCCACCGCGAGAAGCAGCAGCGCTCCCGTGAATCCCCTCGGGGCGACCACCAAAGTCTCGGGGATGAGCACGGTCGTGCCAGCCGCTCCCAATCAGAAGCCTCCTTCCTAGCGCCTCTCCTCAAGCTACTCGTAATGCACTGGACGTAGCCTGGTAAGTTCACTTTAGCCGCTGGAGGAGGGGGATAAGCTTTTCTTGTAAGATTCAGCATAGTTCATTAGCCGTAGTGTGGCATGGCTGTCATTAAGCGTAGTGTGGCATGGCTGTCATGTCGACACACACCATCCACGGCCTATCGCCCATTCGATCAGTTACAGCCTGCGAACTGTCCTTAGAAAACGCGGTATTGGTAGAATGGTTATCAATCAAATTGTATTCCAATCGTGATATAATTAAATTTAAGCGCGCTTGCACCTCGACTATGCGCGCGGCGTAGGCTTTAGTGGCGGCAAAAACAGCCCCAGTAACCAGAGGCAGGGGCGAGTCTCTGGCGCTAACGTCGCCTACCGCATATAAGGGCGATAGGCGACTGATCAGGAATACTGTATGGAGATAGAACTGCATGTTCTAAGTGTATATTATTGTGATTGTGCTTACATTGATCGTACCTCGTTATATTGTCGGTTCTAATTTGGATATTGGTTACTTTGGATTGATCTGGCGACGACAACCGTGCTTGGTTTTTGGACATCTTTTGGTATACTTGGTTTAGTTATTGTATTGGTTTGTTTTGGAATTTGGCCTCTAAGAAGTAAGTATTACACTTTTGTTGTGGTTTTACTTGGTGCATTTCTCTGGATATAACACTAGGGACCTGAAGGACTGGCGCGGAGGGGGGGGGCTCAGGGCGTGATGTTGCATGACAGAGGAACGTAGCAGTTAGGAGCCTAGCGGGGAGGAGCGTGTCGGGGCTGAGAATGGCGGGAAGAGGCATTGCGGGATTGAACGTTGTAGGGAGGTCCAGGTCCAGGGCGGGCAGGTGCATGGAGGAGAGAGCGTACAGAATGGTGGTGATGGCCCATGTGGTTACAACATCGCACCGTGCTCAGACGACTCCCAAGGCGAGCGACTTGCAATAATGCAAACATTCCGTCAGTGACCTCTGAATATCGCTGCCTAATGAAAGCAAGGCCCCAGTATATACGGGCCCGGAGTATCCAAAAGAGACAGAGTAGAAGTGAGGAAGAGGCAGGCGTGAGGAAACCGAAGGAAGTGAGTGCGTAAGGTACGTCAAGAACCTCTTACGCGCTCGCAGAGCTTCATTGCCGCTGCAGCCGCCGCCCCTGGAGGAGCGCGTGGTCAACGGAGTAATTAGGGAAGAGGCCCTCATCTCTGAAGCTCGACTCCCATACATTTCCCCGCCTGATATTTCACCTTCCCCCACTCGCCCCTCCCTCTTGAACGAGTAACAAAAGGTGCGTTCAATTCGAATATGATCATTCTTTATGCAAGATCCACCCCATTCCCTTCAATTTCTTAACATACTAATCACCACAGTACTCCAAGTAACTCAGCAATACGCTAAAGGTGGTCAGCTCCGAACATGGCACATGGCATCCAGTAGCGTCAGCCAAAAACGGTGGATGCTTTGTGCATTGCACCCATCGCCTCGCAGCCACATCCCCACACAACGCACTCCGGTGAGTCAAGTACGAGTAAACAGAAAGAGAGCGTTGAGGAGCTAGGTTGAGACATCTGTGAGGAAGATGGAGTGGGGGAAAAACCAAGGGGGAGGCCGATAGCTTAAATGCGAGTAGAGAAGGGGTGAATGGAGATCAAATATAGGAGAAACGGTAAATTTGTTTACCTCACAATTTTCTATTATAGAAATATGGCAAAAATGTTTATGTAAACTAGTTTTTAACTTAACAAAGACCTTAATTTGTGCGAGGGTTTTTATTTGGAGTCCTCAATTTAACTTTCACAATTTGGTGAATGGAGGGAAAAATGGATTACTTAAGTTAAAAAAATTGACAGTTCCCTTAGGTTTTATACGGTTTTGAAAAAGTCTTTGGGAAATCGGTATTCTTTTTTCGGTAAGAAATTACTAGTAAGGGCCAACTGGAGAAAACCGTAGAATGTGTTAGAATGTATGTGAGAGATAAGAGATGAATTGGTCTGTTTACATAAAATCAAATTCTGTGTGTAATTGATTGTTGGAGATAAGCAAGAGTGATTTTACTGCAATCCGGAAAGTGTTATAGTGAATTGATTACAGCCGTTTTATACAGCGGTATACATGAAAAAATGTTGGCCAAGGGCCGATTGATACGTGTATAAAATAAGTCGATGATGAGCGTTAAGGGGAATAACAATATAAAAAATTAATTTTACGTTAACATATTCTAAAAAAATTACATTTTATTTAAACTACTTTTCATATTTTTATATTTTGAGGGAAAGTCTCCAGCACTGTTGCAGGTAATCCGATCCAATTTTGTATCGCTCTCTTTACTAATGAGAATTTCTGTTTTCTTTGTTGAATTCTTAACCATGATCATTCTGAGCGATGATGGCTTTGAACGTCTTTCCCGCACTCCCCCATGGACGATCACCTCTTATTGATTTGAATAGCACTCAAAGTTACGATGTCTCTCAGCGTTTTCCCTACGGTTCCACGATGTATATTCAGAATTAGAACGTCCTCTCGTAAAAAAATCAGCATAGTAGTACTTTTATTGTACAGTATTTAGCCCGCGCAAGATCCTGATTTCCTGAACGGCGGTTCGTGACAGTGTAGAGTGAATCGAGACGCAGCAGGGGGAAAGAGAGGGTGAT
>BOPP01000055.1:4080994-4091273 GCA_017312745.1 Gryllus bimaculatus
CAAGCGGAGTGAAGCAGAGAATCCCTGCTAAATCCCCGGAGGAGCGCCCCTCGAGCGCCGTGGGAGCAGCGAAAACACGCGACGCGGGAGTCCAAAGGAACGCGCGTCAAAAGATTGCTGGCGGCGGCAGATGAGTGTGACTGCGCACAGCCTGCTCACCGATTGGTTGGTTGGTTGGTTGGGTGGTTTGTTGGTTGGTTGGTTGGTTGGTTGGTTGGTTGGTTGGTTGGTTGGTTGGTTGGTGATTCTGGGGGCGTCAACTAACGAGGTCATTAGTCCCTAAGTGTAGTGCATGTTTTTTGCATGTGGAGGTGGCAGTGACCTTCCCCCGCCGGATGGCGAGGTCCGGCGCCGACCTAGCGTTGGCTAGCGGAGTTTCCTACAATCAGGTATCTCCCACCAGCGGGGCACGGCCCCCAGCCGGGATAAGTTCTAAGATCCCGACCGGTTTCCCGGCATGTATGTTAGTGTGTGTGTAGGGGGTGAAGATAGGACCAGGAAAAGGTAGAAACGATTGCGCGCAGTCCGTGGCCTGTTTGTGAGTGTACTACTCGAACATTCACCTGGTGTTAATCGAAGAAACCACGGAAAACTACCGTTCAGAGCAATCGGTCTCCAGAATTCTGCTATAGACCGCGATTAAATTAGACCTAGTTGACAAGCTAGTGTCGACAATCTTGCCAGTGTCGGGACTCGATCCTGGGACCTCCCGGTCAAACGCACTGCAGTGGCATCAGTTGATACTCTGAACCGCGTCTCTTGCTGAGGTCGACGCCACCTTGTGCACCGACTGGGGCGGAGGCAGGCTGCGCTTGAATTGAGATCAGCGTAGGAGAAGGCGAGGACGGGGCTGACGAGAGTCCACTGCAGGGCACAGGCGGCCTTGAGAGGGCGATGACGGGAGTGGTCTCGGCTTTGTTTTGTCACTGGAATCCCAACGAGTTCCAATTTTTAACTCGTGCGCAGCACATCTCCGCGCAATACGCCCTGAGGAAGGTCGCAGAATGGCGATCGAAACGTCGGCACCTTGGCCATGGACGCGGCGTCACCCGGACAGCCTAGTAAATACTGACTCCGACCGCGGAAGCCTACGCTCTCATATAACAGGTTTGTTTCTCAGAGACCCCACTAAAATTTGTGCTGAGGAGTTTGAAATATAACCTACACAGACAATTCAATTACACGGTGTTCATATGAGCTGTACATGAGTATCAGTAGCGTTGCAATATCAGCAAGATTTCAACTCTATATATTCTCAAAACAGTTAATAAATCTCGTATTGTTAAAGAATATTTAAAACTCAAATTATTGATCTTATATAACAGCATATAAATCGGTAGCAACATGTCTTTTTAGCATTTTGCTTATACATTTATAAAAACGAAATTTTCAAAATAAAAGTACGGTAATAGTTGTACACTTACGAATAAACATTCATATTTCCTTAGTTAACTGCACTTGAATGAAACTGCAAATACAATATTATTACTAGTCTGTTCCAATAGGCAGGCAAGTCTCAACTATTACTAGTCTTAACAAAGAATACAATACGTAAGGGTTGGCAGCTCTCACAATTCGAGTCCGAAAACTTAAGCAGTGTGGGCCGAATGCCCGGAATGAAAAAACCTAATATACAGCCCAGAGCACAATACAAAATCAATTGAGTTGAAACGAGCGTGTAAACGGTTAGGGGCGGGTTGCTCTTCGCGCGGTCCTTATATGTCGTCTTCGACAGGGGAAAGGCTATCGTCCCCTTCTTGTTCCGCATCACTCTTCTGTTCTCTGTCCCTCTTCTACGTCCGCATATTCCCCGCCTGGCTGGCGGCTGCCTCAGGTGCACCTCTCTCTCCCAAATGCGGCGCGTAAGGCGGAAAGCGGCGATTTTTCCACGCGGACTTCCTGTGATGTGGAAGCGTCCCGCCGGCTTCAGACGGCTGACCTTCCCAGCCTCTTGCAGCGACAGCTGCAGCTCGGGTCCCGGTGGGGTCGGCGGATTTGGAGGCAGAAAGCTTCCATAAGAACACATTTTACTTTTCGATGTGTCTGGAACACTTTTTGTAACGGTCTCGTATCTCGTCTTGTTGTATTATGACCGCCTTATATCAATTATCAATGTTATTTTTATTTTCATTATATTATTATTATTATTATTATTATTATTATTATTATTATTATTATTATTATTATTATTATTATATAATTTGCATGTTAGCTGTAGTATTTTATTTATGTAATTAGCTGCCACTGCGTTATGCCCATTTGCAGTTCAAATACATTTATCTTATCTTATCTTATTCTTTAGCTGCACTGCATACAGCTAATCCCCTACGGGCTTCAGCACCTTCCCCGGATGGCATATAGGGTCGTTGCGGAATGAAGCTGCGCACATCCCCTGGCTTAAACTTTGCACTTGAAATGCCCGCCCTCTCTTCTCCTGGCTGCAAGAGCGAAACTACAACGCGAGGCTGGTGCCCATGCAGCAAAAGTGCAGGGCTTAACCCCGCGCTCCTTAGAATTGATCTGTATGTAGCTAGTATTCTCCACAACCGGCTGTTTATAATGCCCGCTTCCCTGACCTTTTTCATAGCTGTCTTCAAAGGTTTTCTCCAATCTCTCGCCGTTAGGCTGGGGGTAAAAAGAGTTCGCGAGAATGTGTTCTATGTCATTCTCCACACACCACTTCTACAATGCTTCTGAAATAAACTGCGTCCCGTTATCTGTTGTCAAAATTTTAAAAAGTCCTTCTCAAACAAATATAGCTCACAATACTTTGATGGTTACACTAGTGTTTGAAGACATTTCTACGGCGTGAGGGTAGTTGGATAATGCACCTACCGCCACTAGTGACACACTGTACGTAAATGGGCCCGCAAAAATACTGTTCATCAACGGGCCTCAAAGATTTTACATAATAGTTAAATTTTTCTATAAAGAGTTGCAACGGTTGTATGTTGATGGGGGTTGGGAAGTTTTCTAAAGCGTCGACGTGCTTTTGTAAAGGCTAATCCCCCAACTTATCTAAAACACGCCCCAAGTACTTCACTCCTCTTAGAAAAAATTACATTTTGTGGGGTTGTCTAGAGCTTTCTACCAATATATCGCACCAGCAAGAAATTGCAAATATGACTTAACTCACGAAGAGGTTTTAACTAAATCTGTACTTAAAAATAATATTGATACTAAAGAAAAAATATTTTATTTTCTATTCATTAAAATGACCTACCAATGAATTTGAAAATAATGTTACGAATAAAAGAGGTTATTGTTATAATCTGCAACCTAACCAGTATACGGCGTTGATATACATGATAAGTAATTTCGATTACACAAAGAAGTATAACAAAATACACACACCAGGGTGAACCACACAACAATATAAACAAACTATTTCATTTTGGAGGAAAAGGCTTCGTTACAGTGTACGTAGAAGTCCAAATTTGTTTTGTTCCATAACACTCAGCAGATTCTGTTCACGCTACGCCGAATTAGGAATCAAACAACTACGTTTCGTCGGAGAGAAAATCTACTTTTTCCGATACACACGCGAAAGACACTAATTTGTGGACTGATGCAATGAAGACAGCCTATGTGGAAGCAGACCGCGACAAATTTTTTTTCAATGTCTCCATCATGCAAATCGCAGAAGCTGCCGAGGTTTTCTACGTTTACAACATTCCTTTCAAATCTCTTTTTAGCGTTACTTCATGTACTCGAAAAAGGCAGCGTTTTCCGATTGATGTTTCGACGACAAACTGCTGCTTTGATATTTGATAATATCGCAAAACATATTCTAGAGTTTATATATATCCTATTATTCCCAAGAAAACGATACGGTAATGGAATAGTATTGGGAAATATTAAGAACAAAATGATACATTTTACTATGTTTTTACATTTAAAATTACTCTTACTGTACAGACTTGTTGACTGTTGTTGCTAAACTGTGAGTTTTGTAGTTGTTCTCACGTGCATTTATGTCAAGGCAATGCGTATTGCATCTGGCTCCGAAAATTATCTTCCTAATTGGATCTAGTGTACATTTGTAGTTATGCAGAAAAGTCAGTCCGATAGCACATTCAAATTGAGATAGCGGTCATTATGACGCATATTTTAGAGAAGCATTTTTGCCCCAACTCAAATACTTCCCTTGTTAGCCAGTGCTTTCTTTTGTGAAGTTCATTAAAAGTTAATCATTGTTTGAATAGTAGGAGGCTTTTAGCAGGCTGAGTGATTTTTAAATTATAAACTTCAAAAGTAAGGCCTTTGAATATGGTATTTGAATAATCGTAATAAACTGTCCACATGAATTTAATATTTAATAGCTCTTCATTCAGTAGTATCCACCAAAACTTTTAGAACTTTTATTTTAAAAGAAGGAAATGAATTCACTATACCATATTCGCCAATTATAATGAAAATATATTTTTAAAAAACTACTTCTGTGTGAGACCGTATACTGACTTATACTATATTCAGACATGAAAGTTTAACACACAGACACGGAGTTGTTTTATACAGTTTTATTTACAAGTTTTTATACACTATATACACACTCCTCGGAAACTAGCGCTGCACTCTCTGCACTGCACATCTCTGAGGCATCCCCGCCCCAGTCTGACGCAGACCCCAGCGGCTTGGCACCGCTCCTGGTCTCTCGTCCCGTGGCAACCGCCACACCTCGCTGACGAAGCTCGCGATAACCCCTGGCGGGTGAAATGTGCCTTCCGCACCGCGATTCCGTTCGACAACCAATGAGGCTGGTGACTCTCCAGCCACCTCGCGAGGGGTCACGTGACAGACCTCCCATGCCGGGGGCGTCCTCTCGTCCCGAAACTTGGGCCTGTTTGCAATTTTGGAGTCCAGCTGCACCGCGGCTGGATTCACCCATCATCTCCCTCTGCGCCAGTTGACACCCACGTTCCGAGACTCGCCCACCCGGGCCCTTGAGGAGGGGCCCGCCTCTGATGGCCTTCCGCTTGCCGCCAAAGGACTGCTCCCGCCCACTCGCTGGCCTTCCGACAAGTGTTGTCCATCTGGCCCATTGGCATGACGTTACACTTGAAACGTACCGAAAGCACTTTCCGTGCAAGTACTGATATTACATTCGGAACTCTTTCCAACAACGTATTTAAAAGTACTATTCGCAACACTACTTCCAAATGTTCAATCCATGGCCATCACTTAACCATCGAAATCATTGAAGTACTTGACTTGTAAACATTTAAGAAAGTATAATAACAATATATTTCTTGATTACAAACCTGATAACGACTATATTTCAATTAACACAAAAGCAAGCTTTAAGCATTGAATACTGCAACCACATAGTCGACGGCAAGAATTTTCATTCATTTCAGAAACATAAGCTGGGAGATCGTTCCCCGTAAGAATCCTTGCTCCCCTGGAACTTCTCCAATTTAAATAAGAAAAAATTAAAGAAATGATTTTTTAAACGTTTTTTGACACTAAATCTAAATTAGCTGTTTTAGCATGTTCCGAAATATCTAACGAATTTCTAAATAAATTGTCGAATGTATATTGTTTTCCTTCATTGCAAATGCGCAATAATCGTTTCATTTTCCATTCAACTCTGAACCATCGACTAGATAACAAAACACACACTAGCCCCCGAACGCAAAATACGTATAAACTGTATTTTCTCGTGATAATCAAGTAAATTAGTATATCACAGGGACAATTTGTCACAAAATTGAAGTCTCGAATAAAATATTGCACATCATGCCGCACAAGTGACTTCGCGTGACACAGCGGCATTAGATTCGGCCTATCCGGCTCGTCCCTTCCCGTCACGTCCGGAGCCATCCACTTTCTTGCCCTATGATCCTTACCTTTTACTGTAATGAGAAGATTATGAGAGGTACATTATAAGCTTACAGCATTAATATTTAGATGTCATAATTTTTTCATTTTAGAATGTTGCGTTAAATTAGCCAAACAATTCTTATAATAATAATAATATTTATAATAATAATAATAATTGACTTTCTTTCTTAGTGTAAAATAAATTGTTTTTAAAATGTTTACATGTGTAGCTAGTCAGAAATATATGTTGAATTGCAAAGCAAGCCTGTCCCTGTCTTTTGAAAACAATTCGGGAAATTCACAAACAATCAATATTGTAGGCACTTGTCCACAAGTGGGAGGGAAGGAGGTTAAAACATTCAACGACGCTATGCATATCCACGTTACGAAGTTACCAAAAAGATGAAATGGTGTTTTTATGTTGGTGGGCAGAATATTAAATAATAGTTTGAGGTGAACGACATTGTATTCTAATGCGTTTCAACGCTCCTACTGTAAATAATTTCCGAACGTGTCATCCATTGCGAGCGCCTCAGGTTTACAGTAATCCGAGCTGCCCGTGGTGCATGTTAAGTTTGTAGGGAGGATTCTCTACTCTTCTCTGGTCCGCGTCCCCGCTCTACCCCGCTCTTCCCCGCTCTTCCCTCTAGCAGCGCCATCACCGTGCCCGCAACGCTCGCCGGCTCTCTCCTCCACCCCCCACTCCCCGCCCAATTCACCCCTCGCTCGCCCTTATCCCCCCATCCCTCTCACGCCGGCGCAGCACGCCGCACTTCTTTCGGCGTTCTCCCAGGTGGCCTTCTCGCGCTCCCGCTCCCCCCTGCCCCTCCCCACCCCACCCCGCCCCGCTCCCCGTCGTACGCGTGGCGAACCCCCCCTCTCTCCTCCCCGCGCGCGCCATCGGGAGAGTGCCACGCTGAAACTCCATTTCATTTTCCTGGTGTTAATAAATATTTAAGTTTTACCCGAGATAGCAATGCCAGGAATTTAGGGAGCGCGAGGCGGTGGACGAAGGCTGGCGCTATTGCCGGTAGCATCGCTGAGGGTTGAACAGAAAACAGATAAACGCCGGAGAGGCAAGATGAGTTCGTGTCGCGTTGCGGGGCCGTAGCGGGGCGGGCGGGTGCGTCGGGCTAGTGGCTGGCGGCAAGGGGACTGCTGGGGCGCGCGCCGGAAGGAAGCAGGGAGCGCGGTGCGCGATGCAGCGCCAGGTCGGGTGCGCGGAGCGCGGAAGGAGGGGGGAGGGTTCCGCCGGCAATCGGAGTCGCGGCGCTTTCTATGCCTCCCGCCACTCCCCGCCGCCCCCGCTGTCACGCGAATCCGCGCTCGCCGCACCCCCACCACTCACTGCCACACCGAATCGATGTGAGATAGCGCGCCCGTAATAGGACCTTCCGCCGCCCGCTCCGCCTCATCGTCCCGCCCCGCCCAGCCCCCCCCCCCCCGGGCCCCGCCGCCGGCAGAGTGGCTCTTGAGCGCGAATCAAAAGCCGGTAGATGGCGTTTGGCAGTGTGAGGAGTTATATTACTTGGGAGCATCTGGATGCCGCGATGTTTTGAGTCTAATGCAAACACAGGGGGAATGTGCTCCGTAGTGTTGACACAGCGGAGAACCTGCGCCGCGCCGCGATGGCTGCGGGGGCTGCCGAGTGCGCCGGAATCAAATGGAGCCTCAATCATTGTGAGCGGGAGCAGTCGGGGCCAATGTTTACTTCAATTAATGTACAAGCAGTGCGTGCATTCACAACCGTCGGAAAATTAGACGTGAAGACTGTTTGCGGAAGCTTCTTTCCCGAGTGTTTCATATCAACTACTTAAATCACGCTGTCTGAATTTTGTATGACGAGAGGAGGCGTGTAATTTTCTGTGCGCTAAGAACCCGTGAGTTTCGTTTTTATTGTTTGGATGCAAAACAAACACAAACCTGCTTCAGAAAGTAAATTCAATTATCAAGCAACGCGGCAACCACGTGTCGCTGTGCAGGCCACTCGCGGTGCGCCTTCTGGACCACTTACGACCGTATCAACGTGGAAGAGGCTTTGCCGCATTGCCCGTGGGAGAGCAGCGTGCCATTCCTGTCAGGAAAGAGAACGAAACCCTCCAACAGCCGTCGCTTAAGGGCAGCCCAGTGTGACGGAACAACGCGAGTATTCTTATTTCTCTTACGTTAAAACATAAAGTTCATCTTAAACAAAATATTGAGATATATTTGAAAAATAAACGCTTCGTTATCATCCGTTCTTCAAAAGAGTCTGTATCTTCGTCTATTCCTTATTCCTCTCACTTTTTCCCTATTCCTGCCACATGTTTGACACAAACTTTTTGACTCCGAACTTGATCATTTTATAGTAATTACGTGCAATTACAGATCTCACTGTATGACATCTCATTGCAACTCTAAAAAAGCTTGAAATGGACTGTTAGTCATTATGGGTGGGAATTGCTGGAGACAATAGACAGGAATTAATTCTTTAAAATTACACCATAGTCGTATATTGTGAATTTCTCGTTTTATTTCGTAAGGACGAAAATAATGTTCGTGCATCGCGAATCGGCGATGTTGCGACAGAAAACGCAAATTGTCTGGCTCTGATATAGAAAGAGTGCGTAAATGATGTTCCTATATGTATGTAAATTACTTCTAACTCTACCGCTTCTGGCACTAAAACTAGTGCAAGAATTTGTAACTATTTCATTACTAACTTATTTCTGTAAAATCAATTTTTTATTACCGTTCACCTAAAAAAACCCTCATATTATGATATAAAGCTGACCCTCCTATCACAGCAGAATGAAAGAAAACCAGAACCAGAATTTGTAACTAAATCATTACTGATTTATTACCGTAAAACTGTTTTTTACCGTTCTTCACCAAAAACGGGACGTTTCCCTTATATATTACCAAAACTCCTTATTCGGGATTTTGCCCTGAAGGCCGCAACTTCGGCATCTGTGCCAAGAACGCAGGGGTCTCGGACAGCAAAGTAGATGGGGAAAATCTGTTTTTGGTGTTAATATGAATTATAAGAAAATGGTTCTTCGGTAATAAAATTAGTAATAAGGTACTCAACAATCCTGGAAATAGTTTTATTCGATTTTGATGTCGTGTGTAGGATAGCTTGATATGAAGTTACGAGGAACTTCGCTTATTTTGGAGACGACTTTTGAGCTTTGGTAAAAAACACTTTCGCGGAAGTAAATTAACAATTAAATAATTACAACTTGGGACATGTGTTTTGTTTGATTCTGCTGTGGTGTGGAAGTCCGCTCCATGTCATGGTAAGGAGAATTCTTACTTTTTGATGAAGATAAACAGTAAAAATTGTTTTTGTAGTAATAAATTAGTAATAAAAATTTAATAATTCTGGCACTAGTTTTATTGGACTATGCTGTAATGGGTGGGCTGGCTTGATACGACGATAACGGGAAACTCCTATGAAGGCCATTAGTTCCGTAAGTGTAGTGCACGCTTTATAGCTGGAGGTGACGGTGATCTACCCCCTCTGGATGCTCAGAGCCGACGCAAACCAATCTGATTACCCCAACCAGATATGACGCGTCCAAACGGAGCACTGCCCCAGCCGGGACAATTTCTATGTTCCCGACCGGTCACCCGTAATGTGTGGTAGTATAAGTAAGTAAGTACATGTAAGTGTGTGTAAGTAAGGTATGAACATAGGACAAGGAAGAGGAAGGTACGACCGTGTCCCTTTTGTTATGGTATTACTCCGGCATTCGCCTGGTAATGATCGGAGAAACCACAGAAAACTGGCTATTAGAGCAGCCGGCCGCTAGAATTCTCCTTCAGAAAGCGACTGAACTCAACTCCATAGCTAACTAGTTAGCGTCAACAATCCTAGCACCATCGGGACTCGAACCTAGGATTTCCCGGTAAGAGGAACTGCAGTGACATCAGTTAATGCCTCCAAGACTTGCCCAACTCCGGTTTTGGTGAAGATGAACGGTAAAATATGTTTTGCGGAAATAAAGTATTAATAAAGTAGTTGACAATTCTGGCTCAAGTTTTAGCTTGATTCTACTCTGGTTGGTGAGCCAGTTTGAAATCGAGATTAGGGTAAAAAAATTTTGTGAATATGGAGCGGTAAAAAAATAGTGTGTTCGTAGTAAATTAGTAATTACATTGTTAACAATTTTATCGTTGGAGGGTTTGCTTTAGTAACTGGCCCCAGCTGACAGAGTTCGCTTCTCCCCCCTCTGCCCCGCCCACGCCATTTTCTGATCGTGCTCGAACTTGCATGTCCTGCCCTGCCCACCTTCATCCTTAGGCCCTCCTCCTCCCCAGCTTCCGCCCTCGGCGCGAGCGTGGCGCGATATGGACTCTTAACTTCACTAACGTGCTTAGTCACCGAGTTGCCTGCAACATTAACACCTCGGGATATTAGCTTTCAAGAGCGGCTTCCGGGATTTGTGCCGCTGGCGGGGCAGAGAGGGAGGGG
>BOPP01000055.1:4102857-4116933 GCA_017312745.1 Gryllus bimaculatus
CGCCAATCGTCGGCAGCGATAGCGCAGTATTTATAGCGATCGCGTGCCGCAGAGCTCTATCTGCAGATCCAGTACACATGAAGAAAAGCTCTTGCACGTAAAAGCTTCATAAAGGGCGGAATGAAACGATAATGAACGGAAGCAAGTGTTTCGTCATGACATGAAAACGATTAAAGCGCTGCTAGCAGGTCGGTGCCGCCATGTTGCTGGTACACGTTGCCCGAACGGACCGCGACGCTCGCGGGACCTACTGCTACTTGCATTGCAAACGGTTTTATGCGATTTAATACACTTTACCGACATAATAAATCACGCGTGGCAACTTCCAGGTATACATACTTTGCCAGTAAAACTACCTTGTTTTCTTTATTTCACCATAAATTGCCTGCTTGTTCGTGGAGCGTTCCTGTGCCTTCCCTTTCGTAAGGCAACACTTAGATACCGAGCAGTGTGACGTTGTGCGAAGTTTCAAATTCATTTCGCGTTTTATGAACCATGAGCTATAAGCCACCCCGTCCAGTAGTGTAATACTAATTTTGAAAGTACGCTACGATGTGGGGATATATTAAAATTTGAGTGCGTTAGGAAACTCGAGACGTCAAAAGCAGAGTAGACTTGAGAGAGAGTCCTAGAGGTTTATACAGTTTTAACGAGCCGTGCGAGATACATTCGACACAACGTTTCAGCAAAGTGATGGACCAAAGGCCTTAGAAGGGGAAACTCAAATGGAAAGGTTCGCGGATGAGATTGTGCAAAAGGAGAGAAACGTGGAGAATTAGGAAGGAAGGTGGAGAAAGAGATAATTTAATAGCGCAGAAGGGAGGGCAAAGCTCCTAAAGGAATAATTTTGAACAAACGCAATTCGAACAATTGGAAGATGGCTGACAATTACACGCGTCATGCTATCTCTTTGCTTATTCCCCTGTAGAACATGTAGCGCCAGATATCGAGAGAAAAACCCATTGACAGGAAAGCGTCTTATCAAAAATATCCTCTAGACAGCATCCGTCCGACAGTGGTGGCGAGAAGTAGTCTGCGCTATGCTCTGCCTCCATGCCAAACCTGTAGATAAAAGACTGCTCTTACGAAGTCAACAGAGTGGCGTCACTCTAGTCAACAGAGTGGTGGGACCTCTAGCGTGGCATTGCGAAGCCACTAATTTATAAAATAGTGAAGTGAGCTACATCAGAGCTATATAATAATCAGTTCTTCAAAATAATTCCGATCAAATGCGTCTCAACGCAAATCAATGTAGTGAACCGTCATAATATTGATCCTAATGGCACCCAGCAATTCCCCTCCTATACGCAAAATCATAAGTGCCATATTGCGCGCAGTTAATAAAGGTGAGATTTAGATGGCGAGTACGGACAGTTACATCCAAGATCTACAAATCTAATTTATCGGACACGAAATGAAGCTGGCGTTGGCTAACATCACTAACCAACATACTAACAACATTTGCGCGCGGCGATGGTGTAACGGTTAGCAATCGAACTGTTGTATCCAAGTTGGCGGGTTCAAACACGTGGATTTTTAAGGGCGAAAAAATCCTTCGTACGACTTCCTTCGGAGAGGAAGTAAAGTCAGCTGTCCCATGTTAGTAGATTTACTTGCATGTAAAAGATCCTCAAGCCTAAATGACGCCTCTGAGCTAAATTCAAATCGCCTGTTTCTCGCCCAAGAAATACCTCCCTTCTCTGCTAATTGGTGAAAGGAGCGTATCGGAATTTGCGTGGTCAGACGGAAGAGCAGGCCTCATTGAGTCTCGCCACGTAAAATAAGGCATTAATTCAATTCAACATAACACCCGCGTGCAGGTGGTGCGGAAAAAACTCCACTCAGTCTACGCTCCATCCGTTCGGCTGCCGGGTGTTACATTCCCGAACTATAGCAAAAGACCATTGGCAATGGTATTGAGTGAGAACCCAAACTATTCAGTAACAATCTGGATAGCTCACACGTTGAAAAAAAAAGTGATTCTACAACGGCGTGTATTTTCTCGCATTAGTAATATTTTACGTAAAATTATAATAGTGCAATTTCGTTCCGTATTAATATATCTAAGCCGTCACAACTCATTAGCGACTGTAGTGCAAGTGAAAACTTAATTCAATTAAATCGAATACATTAACACGAATTCGGCAAACGAAGACAGCGTTCCGTTCACCCTGAAACACCGCTCAACAAAGAAAAGGTATCCTGCAATTTCAATTTGTCGTGTAGGTGCGTTTCCATTGCATTACGACCGGATAACACCTGAAAGATTATATAAAAAAGTAAAGAAAATTTAAATTTACAATTTTGAAAAATTTGCAAAAATTGCTCAAAACGTAATATTTTCAAACAAAAAACGTATATATTATATCAAGATCTAATTTTTAAGAATACATTTTATAATTAAAATATATTTATCATCAATTACGTAGTTATGCTAGACTAAGGTTTGTAGAGGTAGAAAATACGGAGAATTCACCGAAAATAGAATCTGCGCTATTTTTATCGCAGCAGTGTTTTTCTTACAGAAAAAAAAATAAGAAAAACTATGATGCTATAACAGGAAATATTTTTCCGCATTATTTCTAAATTTCAAATCTTCGAAAATTCAGATAGTTCAAATAAATGGAGATTTGAGCCATTCTTTTGGAATGGACATCCGTAGAAAAATCAACAAAAAATTGGAGCTGTTTTTGAGTTTTTTTTAAATAAATTGTATAAATTTCTTGCTCTTTCTTCGCTCTTTTTAAGAAATTCTGCATGACCGTTTTTAATGAGCTGATGTTTTTAATTGAATTAAGTATTCACATCTAACAGATGTTAGATTGATAGATACTTAGATAGATTTGATCTACTTAGAGTTTAACATCTGGTGGTAGATTTCTACAAAGTATTACAATGTACGTAAAACGAATATTGTTACATTAAGGCATATTAACGTAGCAAAAAAAAACAATACCAGGCAAGGCAATATAGCACAAATACATTACATACATATTTTTCATCTTTTTTCTCTAAATGTATTTCCTTCCGCGCAAGAAATACCTACTTACGCCTTATACTATGAAGCGCTTAGTCTGGCCACCTTTCCGAGATTTAAAAGCGCTCGTAATGCATTTTGAGCGACTCGGTTACCAGAAAATTTAGCACCTCTTTTATGAATTTTCTCTAGCTTGTAAATTTGGCATAGTGTGAAGAGATCTCAGCATACGGCCCCATATTCTAAGACAGGGTGCACAAGGGAAGTATATGCCAGCGTTTTAACATTGCAATTACGGTTACGGTAAGACGTTACGGTAGTGGACTGCAGTACCAGACACGTGCTCACACATGGCAGCAAATGGAAGGCAGCGGTTCACGGGTCAGCTTCCGACAGTTGTACGGGACGACGAATACGACACAACATGTACTGAAGTAGAGTCGGTATGCCAGACTAACACACTCGAAAGTGTATACATGCACTGCTGATCCACAGACTGAAGATTGTCGAAGGCAATATATAATTTGACGGTGTCTAAACTAAAACATGAGTATCCACATGAAGTCTTCGAGGTCATAAAGCCGCCAAAGGTAGCAGTGCCTTGTCGGGAATAATATCACAAAGACTCTTAATGAATGAAAGCACGTATGTTGTCGAACTGCCGAGGACAGCGTAGTTACTAGTAGAGAAATATTGAAAGAAGCGATGAATGAAAGTCTGCTTGACGAAGACAGCAGAACTACCGAGGGCAGCGCAGTCACGTAGAGAAATATTGAACTACTAGGTCGGGGGAGAAGCTGAGATGCACGTAGGCAGAGTGGCACCTTCAGGCGAACGCACCAGCCACCCAAGGGGGATGGAGGGTTCGGCTTTCTAATGGAAGGGCGTGGCCATCCGCTGGAGGTGGAAGGGGCGGCATGTTGGCGAGGAGTTTCATCGCTTCACCTCCGAGCTTTAGAATATCTATGGTTCTGCCACTGTCGGGATACGAACCTAGGTCCTCCCGGTCAGAGACATTGCAGTACCATCAGTTGATGCACTGAGTCAGCTCTCCCGGTGCAATAATAACAGCAGATATTACGATATTATTACGATTATATTTCGATTATTATTACGATTATATCATTATGCATTTAACAAGGAATTTAAATCTAAAGTCACCAACTGCAGGTAATGAAATCAATTACGCTACGATAATTGCGTACTAACTCACGTACTTCCGAAACTTAATCAAATATCTAATATACATTCATCATAGTTTCGCCCCTCCAATACATAAAAAGATCTTGTGTACGCGCCAGACAATTGAACCGCGCTGTACGGCGCTGCAATCACGCGGTGCCTGGCTGCCCCTCTAAGCCAATCACCCGGCTGGCCCCTCATCAGCTAGCCGTGTCTGCGAGTAACGTGAGCGAGTAACGTGTGAAGTGTGTACGGTACGATTATCTAGAAATCAGTGAAGTTGGTCTTCGTATACGATGATCGTCAGCAATGTTTTGTTTCCTTCCCCTTTCGGCTAGGGAACATTCGCCACGCAAGTGCACCTGGAAACGATCCGGTCATCTTCTCATGGCTTCATTCATAGGCAACGGACTTTTGAGGTTACAGAACAAGGACTTTCTACGGAACTTTGGCAGTCGCCTGGGCTCCGTCCTCCGCGTCCTCGACCCCTCAGCTGTTTTTGTACGCTCCACTAGGGCCGCGCCACCGACGGACTCGCTGGATCGTTCATTACGAGTATGTTATGTGTTTAACCTTCAGGCACTCACGCGATTTAGTGTCACATGCGCGATTGCGGGTCGGTATTTTTGCCGACGACAAACATCCTTCCCTGTTGTCAATATTACAGTTTCTCTTGATCGTCAGGATTGGGGATATTATTAAATGATATCAAATGGGCATTGTATTAGATTAAATATTTTTGAAACACTTTTAATTATTTTCCAGGAATGAAATTTGTGGAGTAAATCTGCAAAATCAGTCTTCTACTTATGCTTTAAAAAACGCTGATGACAAATACATACTGGCATACAAAGAATAATGGGATAATTAAAATCTACATGAAATTGTAGTGAAGTAGGAAGTTAAAAATATAGTAAGATCAAAGTGGTAAAGAGAGGGAAAGACAATGTTTAGGTGGCTAAATATGTTATGATAAAAAGAGAATGGTAAGTGTTAGGAATCTAGATTACTAAATTCCACTGAAAGCACCTTTAATTAAATTACACGTAATCAATAACCAATTTACTTAAATATTACAATAATTAGAATATCAGGATTATTATGAAATTTTTATTACAAAAATATACGAAAAAATTCTTCTTACGTTTTCTGCACACCCATGAAAAAAAAAACTGGAACAGGCGTGATCGCGTGATCGCCTATGCCGCCAAGATCAAAGAATGATGACGTTCGTAAAATTTGCGCGATTTTGGCGTAAGAGTGAGGGGGATCTTAGAGAAGTCGCTACCGCTATCTTGTCTCAATAGATAACTGGAGAATACCTGGCTTCCCACCACGCAGACTTCAAACAACAAATCGCAACGCGATTTTATTTTCAAAGGCGCCATTTATATCGCCCGCGCGATCGCTCGAAGGTTAATGAATGTTAGTCTGTCAACTACTAAGACTCATGCCGCCGTTTAGACTCGTGGCAAGATGCAGCGGGTGGTGTGCGAGCCCCCTGGTCAGCACCCCCGCCTCGGTAGCCTATACAAATGGACACCTGCAAGGTCCGCGTTCTCTAATCGTCGCTTGACGGTATCGCCCAATCGCCACGCCTTGCAGTCTCTCCCGCCAAGGTCACGCTGCCTTGGACGCACAGGTATAATAAAAATGTGTAATCTATGTTCTGTTTTTGTACTGAAAACTCTCCTGACACGTGTTTAGTATAAGATTTCCATCTCACCTAACAAGTCGCGACACAATTGTTCTAATACAAAACCACCTTTTTAGTGGGTAAGAATGCCAGTCAATCAATGGCTAAGAAATACATCAATATCTCAAACAACGCACATCTCACTGATAAAAATAACTTTCAAGTAGAATTCATAAAAATGTAAACCAATCTCAATAGTTTCAGGTGTTTTTATTGGAAAAGACCCAATATACCAGGAGCTCCCTATTTTTTTTCATCGTTCCCTTTTAAGAGAATTCTTTCCTTCATCCTCTTACGTTTTTATGTAATATACAACATTCATAATTATCACACAAAAATTGCAAATAAATGTCTTAAGAAAACATTTTTGTATGTAAATATCATCGTAAATATTTCAGTTTTCAATAATTCAAGACACTTCCACTTTTGAGTAGCTGAGTTTCTAATTCTCTTTCTATGCAGTGGATACAAAATATTTTTTAACAACGGGCTTAAATATTGATCCAGTGCCTATGGCGGAGAGGTGAAATTCTTGTGCGGTAGCATGTGGTTGTGAATGGATAGCTATAATTTCTTTATATCTTCTGAAAGGGGCGGCGGCGATGGTGTAACAGCGTACTGGACTGTTGTACCCAAGTTGGCGGGTTCAAACCCGATCGAAGCCGTGGATTTTTAAGGCCGAAAAAATCCTTCGTACGCCTTCCTTCGGAGGGGAAGTAAAGCCGGCTGTCCCATGTTCGTAGATTTACTTGCATGGTAAAGATCATCAAGCCTAAATGACGCCTCTGAGCTAAATTCAAATCGCCTGTTTCTCGCCCAAGAAATACCTCCTTTCTCTCCTAGTTGGTGAAAGGAGCGTAGCGAAATTTGCGTGGTCAGACGGAAGAGCAGGCCACGTAAAATAAGGTTTCAATTCAATTCAACATAACACACGCGTGCCACCAGGCCTGATGGCCCGAGTCTCGCCACGTAAAATAAGACAAATTCAATTCAACTCCCTTCTTATATAAATGAATGACATATATGGTCGAAGGGTAACAAATTTGTAATTTACTTTTATGTTTTTTCTTAATATTTGATAACAATTAGTTTATTAATTTTTATGACCAATGAAATCTTGATTATACTGCTAAAATGCTGGTTCATATTCGGTTATTGACCTCCCAATCGCCCCATTCAAACTTTCATCGCCCCAGGGTCTAGATCAACCCCTTGGGAACCCCTGCAATAGACAAAATACTACCCATTCAACAATATTACCATCACAGAGTAAACGCAGAAGCAAGGAAAAAATCCCAATATCTCTTACAATACCAGCGGTGTCTTGAGTATGACCATAAAAGAACAAATGCAAACAAACATTCAGTTTGTTTCGTGTTTTACTTAGACAACCACTATTCTGTAACCCCTAAACGTAAACAAGATGTAAAGTGCCGAAAGCGCTATGACAATTACAACGCCGACATTTGAGACTTTAAGCTGCTCGTACTTAAGATATTACAATGAAAAAGGAGGGAATATCTGCCAACTAAAACTACCTCAAAACTACAAATCTAATATTTTATCACCCACACCTCCTCTACACACAAATCCCAATTTCTTCCTCTTCCCCATTCACAATCCCACAATAACTTCACCCATGTGAAGTAGCACCACAACACTGACCCATCCAACAAACTCTTTCAACAACTCAAATCCAACCAAATTTCCCTAAGACTCACTCCTCAATTATCCATTTATAAATACTAAAATGCAATTTCTTCTTATATACGTAATATCATATCCACACTTATGCACTCTGAAAGCAACTAAATTCAAAATTGTCTCCTCCTACAACAAACAATGGGAATACAACCCCACAAAAACTTCACTCTCATCGGTTGGAATGCTAACTGCCAACAAATGAAAAAATATGTTCTAAATACCTACAATATTGAAATAATTTGCAGCCCAGCACAACCCAATCTCACGGAGAAAAATAAAATTATTTCTCAAATTACTGAATGAACGGAGCCGAAAGAAATGTAAACAAAGGAAGAGGTGTGCTAATAGCCATCAATGCAGCTTTACAACATTGGACTATAAATACTCCCACATACCGATAATATCGAAACAATTGCCATTAAGTTAGTAATTAATATTACATGGACCATAATTGCAGCGTACAATCAATCAGGACATAAACATCTCATTAATATTAATAAACCATTTCGGGGGCCTCCAGCTAATTTAAATCAACTGAGGAATAACCAATTTTTGAGACAATTGGCTGAACGGTTTTGGCACCAGCGCTGACCGCAGGGAACGGATAGACGAATGGACGGACGAGCAGAAAGACGTTTCGCTGTCAATCAAGTTTTCGGTATCAAGAAGCTCCAAAAATGGATTCTGAATGCACGTGTTGAAGGACGTAATTTATTATATATACGTATAAAGGCCCAAGGTTTATCCACATTTTCTTCCTCGTGCTTACATTGTTAGAAGAAAAAGTAGTTTTTCTGCACCGGAAAACAGTGAATTTTCGATAGAAAACGTTTTATTGACGCGTCCTGGTAACGAAAAAGGGGGTAAATCTTGTTCCTCCATACAAATAAGTATTTCCTCTAAAAACTTTTGTAGTCAGAATCCATGTTCCGTCCGTCTGCCCGTCCGTCCGTCCGTCCGTCCGTCCGTCCGTCCGTCCGTCCGTCCGTCCGTCCGTTCGTCCGTCCGTCCGTCCGTCCGTCCGTCCGTCCGTCCGTCCGTCCGTCCGTCCGTCCGTCCGTCCGTCCGTCTGTCCGTCTGTCCGTCTGTCCGTCTGTCCGTCTGTCCGTCTGTCCGTCTGTCCGTCTGTCCGTCCGTTCGTCTGTCCGTCCGTTCGTCTGTTTGTCCGCCCGTCCGTCCGCCCGACCTACCGTCAGTCGGTCTGTCAGTCCGTGGTCAACGCTTGTGCCTGTTTTGATCCAAACTTGATATTCCCCGATCGATTTAAATGTTCTTAATATTAATTTTGGGAATACTCTATAATAAGCCTCAACATTTTCATAATTTTCTAAAAGAAATTACTCCAAATTATTTTAATAAACTTTGTAACCTAATAGCGGAAAGGACGCTTAAGATATGGTATTAGTTTCATTTTCGGTGAAATACCTCATTTATCAAAAATTGCAAATATTCTTTTTCTCGGCATCTTCCTGAATATTGAAGATAGAGAGGTTTCTTCGTAATGAATTCTGTTTTTAAATACATACCTTGAAATAAGGTCACGTACAATTTATCGAAAATATGAGCAGTGTTCTCGTAATTTTGTGTGAAATATAGACAAGTTTTCATTTTTTAAAAACGTTTTCTCAAAAATATCAAGTTTTTATTTACATTTCCTCCTTAAATGTATCAAAGGACGTTAAAATTTGTGTTTGGTTTACTTTCTTCGAACTCTGCATTTTCGAAAATTGCAAATATTTAACATTTCAAATCTTCAATATTGAAAATAGAGATTTTCGTCTCTGTCGAATATTTTAATAAAACTAATAGCATTTTACTTGTAACATCAATTATTATTATTATTATTATTATTATTATTATTATTATTATTATTATTATTATTATTACTATTATTATCATCATCATCATCATCATCATCATCATAATAAAAGTTCATAGTTAAACGTGATATTGCAAACGAACTATTCAAACATTTAAATCCTTGAAATTTTCATTAAATTAAACATCTATTAATGCGTTTTGCCTCCTTCACTGCCTTATGTATGTTATCAGAGAGACTGGTCTGAAACAGAGGCAATTAGTTCCCTTTTTCGTTAATAAAATTAATACAAATATTAATTACTAACGTAAACACACACTACAAATTGTATGCTTCATGGGATGTGTATAAAGCAAAATTTGTTGTCCAGAAGCAACATGGTACTTTCCTTCATTTGATGGATCACTAAAACAGCGCTACACGAAATTATGGCCGACGATATGTATTTATAACGTCCATCGTAGTGCAGAAGGCACAGACTATATCATACTTATAAACAGGGTCGTGGGTTCTCTATCACTCTGGCTTACAACAAAGAACTCTCAGGTAAAGCTTCGCAAAGTGCTCTGTAACCTCAATAGTGAATATACTAGATAGAATGCAAAAAATATTTCCTTTTCACACAAGACATAAAATAAACATCTACAAAATATACCTGAAACTTCTCCAAGATATCTGAAACTATGACTTTTTTAAACATAAAGCGAACAGAAGTATACAGTTTTGTATCTATTATTAATTCTATTAGTGAGCATAATTAATTTTCTAGATAACCTTTGAAACGGTTTTATCCAACAATCGACACACTATATTTATACCAAAAATTTTATATACATTGCTATTTACAAAAAGAAAAATAGTTATAGAATCCACATATAAATCTGACAAATTCTCTCATACAGTATTCATATGACATTCTCTCAATTATTCATTGAAATCTACTTTTAACTTCTCTAAACGAATTTAAATTTACAAAGATGCTCAAGTTATTGTTTCATCCGAAGAATGATTGAACACAAATTAGTTCAAGGCACTGTTCTTAACTGCGCTTCATGTGAGACAAAATATCATGTGTAATGTCTAGCAAGATGATGTTCTTCTCTTACTTTCTTGACAACCATCTACACAGAATTCGTAAATACAACATGTAGTTCGAATTGCCAACTATCCAATTTGTTCTTCAGCTGGAGAAGAAATGGGCGTGTACCGTGCTGACGTACATCTTCCAGCCTCCAATTCGTCTACTCTCGAACTCTTCGATCTTTTCAAAAATTCTAATCTAATATGAGAATAGAAACGTCTATGCAAAGGCAGAAAGAAAAAAAAACTGGAACATATCAAGAAAACAAGCACACGTTAATTTTCGCAACTATCTATGAGGCCACCTGCACCTCCCACTTGCGTCCACAAATTCTAAAAGTTACTACTACGTTGTTGTTTTTTTGTAACTTCAGTTATTTTAGTCTACCGAACTCATTATGCGTGATCCTAATTATCTCATTTATCTGGAGTTGTAGTTTCCAATTTCGATTCTTACGCATAACGTGCTGTAATGTATTTTTAGAACTTCACTAATCCTGGCAACATTAACAGTCGACGTGCATTTCGTAAAATGTTGGCCTGGTATTGACGTGTCTGAGACGGAACAGTATTGTAATCGGAGAGAACTCCACCATTATTACCGGCAACTTGAGTATGCAGTAGAGCGCGCGCATTTTTGAAGAAACGGCGCGGAACTACCGCTTCATGTGACACGTTTTTATCTTTTATAAAAACAGCAGGTCACTACATACATACATACATTGGCGCATATGAGCCCACCTCGTCAGACTATGGCCAAAACATGGCGTTCCAGTCTGACAGCTATGGACTCTAGAGAACTGCGGTAAGCATGTTGCAACCCCTCAAGCCATGTATTCGGCATTTTGCATCGGGGAAACTGAACTGGAACTGAACACTTTCTGCTATGCGACTGCAGACAGGAAAGTGACCACGTGACCCCTACAATGAATCTATTAGCCGCCGGCATTGTAGGCTACCGTCAACGCTACAATCAATTTAACCACTTAATGGAATCGTACGTTCTAGAAGATTCTGAATTTGTTAATCTAATTGCACAAAGGCTCCCCAAATTTATTCTTCGAAAGAATTTGCATGGCAGCAAAAGTTTACTTAAATCAGATGGAAACCTTTCGAGGTCGTGGGCGGACGTGCGTGCGGCTTACAATTTTCGGTCCCTTGTGCAAATTAAAGTGCCGTCTTAACAGTCTGGATAGACGAAGTCACTAAGGCTGAACGGTCGTAACTGCCTGCTTGCGGGGTTTGCTGGTTCGAATCCCACGTCGGACATAGATATTTGTGTGTGTTTGTGTTGTCCTTTGGTGTTCCCTCTGCAGTTACCAATCACAGTAAAACACTCACAGTGGTATCTATATGACCTAGACGGTAAAAGCAATCTAAAAAAACTCTATTTTAGGCAGTTCGGCATTAGCACTAATGAGCATGTTGTTTAAAGCGTACTTCATTTGTGCGGTAATCGTCAAGTACATGAATTGTGATTAATCTCGTAACTTCTACACCAAGTTACAAATTGTGCCCGATTAGCGAGGCATGAACCGAAGATCTGCCGCGCGCTAATCGCCGTGTTCGTGAGCGAAATCGTGTCTTGTGCGTGGGCAGAACTTCTGCACGTTCTTAAGTGCACGTAATGATGGCCTACTACCGGTGTAATCTTCGCCCCTTTGTGCAAGCATTCTCTACCAGTCCTCTAGTCAGTAGAGTATTGACGTTTCGAGTTCTATTAATGGAAAGTGTATGTGGTGTTTTACAAGTGAATAAATCTTACTTGTTTTACTTATATTCATGTGTGGAATTATTGTACGAAACATACCTCGATCCATATCCCATTCGCCTACCCTACTGAGCTATTTCAAGGTTTGGTAAATGTATAGTACCCCCTCATTACACAGTCCACATTCAACTTATTTATACGTATACCTAATTAAATTATAGTTGCCATGCGCAATACAAATGAACAATCTAGAGGATCTTCAGCAGCATATACTTTCTCGCATTCTTTGTAACGTCGACACAATATACGATATGTATTTGCAAACGTTTTTCCAATCAACAAAAATTTTTCCTCTGCACCGAGAATTTAGTTCACGTCCATGGAATTAACTCTTGATTAACAGTGACTTCCTCACTGCCCTGAAGAAGGCTGCGACATGACAGGCGAAACGTCAGCCTCTTAGCCAACTACGCGGCGTTACCCGGCCAGCCAAGAAGTCAAAAGTACTGTCTGTGAACTGTAGTGAACGCTAGCGCCTAAACCAGTCATAAGATTCTCTCCGAAATTGATATTCCTCGATTGATCTAAACGAACTCAAAGCTCTACGAGTTTGAAACGGTTTTTATTTTTGAAGGTACATTTAATCGATGCCTCAACATTTTCAAGATTTTCTCAAAAAGGTTGAAATTTTATTCAAATTTGCTTTCATATAACACGAAGGAATTCTAGAAGAATGGCGGAAGTCTGATTTTCTTTGAAATATCTCCATTATCGGAAATTGCGAAAATAAGTTGCGAAAATAGTTCTAAATGTTTTTGACGTGTTCCTACAACTACAATTTTCTTTCATATTTCACTTCTACGCATATTCTTTGCGTAATAAAATCGGTTATTAAAACCTCTTAAAACATGGTCATGCACAGTTTGTGGACAAAATTACTAGTTTTCGTGGGATTTGCCGTGAAGTACTCCATTTTTAAATAATCACTTTCAAAAAAATGTTACACATTATTTTAAATATTTTTACTTCTCCGCTTCATTTTCAAAAATTATTGTACCTCCAAAAGTACATTGAGAGAGTCGCCAAAAATATCAATGCCTCAAACAAAGATTTTTTTGGTATGTTAATGCTTTCATTCTATTTGTACTTACTCCCAATTCAGAGAGTTCCGTTAAATTTCATGATTTGTTTTCTTTGCCCGAAAATACATAATATGCACATTAACTAATTAATACACTTCTGGCATTCCTGTTACTGAGATACTAAGAATGATGGTGGCTATTTTGTCATTATAATTACTGTTTTTTTTGTTTATTTAACAAATGTATGGAACGTTAATGGAGAGGAATATATAATATGTCCACTCTGCACAGCCCTAATTCCTCGACATTCATACACACATACTGCCAGAAAGACATACAGATACGCCGGATGAGGGGGGGGGGAAGGCGTGCAATTCCTTGCCAGCCACTCCACACTTAAACAACAACTTCGCAACAGCATTAATAGACTTTAATAGTATCATCGGCGAAATGATTGCAATACTTTTACTTCCCACCCTGCGGTATAGAGAGATAAGTTGACTTGTGGTTGGAAAACGTTCCGGCAATCCAATCTCTGGCACTGCAGCACAAAACACTGCTGCAATTTCGCGTCTGTGGACGAAGGCATCTCCTGCATTTACGCGACAAGATTCCATGTTCTTGCTTTCGGGGTCTTCTTCTGTCAAGCATTGAACTTGGCAGCATGGACGGAAGAATAATAAAAAAAAAAAAATTCAAAAAGAGAAGGAAGGAAGGAAGGGCAGAAGGGAAGGAAAGACGTCATGTGACCCTGCTCGAAGACGTCGCACGTGAGAGCCAGCAGACTCGGTGCAAGTGGGAAGGGAGCGGGAGAAGTGCGAGAAT
>BOPP01000055.1:4131145-4141997 GCA_017312745.1 Gryllus bimaculatus
GTATATGTATATGTATATGTATATGTATATGTATAGTGTGTGTGTGTGTGTGTGTGTGTGTACAGTGGCACCGCCACTCGCTCTTGAGTTCAAAGACCAATATGTAAATGACCAATATGAGACAAATGAAATGGATACATACATGTATATATCTATGTGTATGTGGTTGGGTGTTAGTTGTATATCGAAAACAATATCACAGAATATATAAAGAAAAATTGATGAAGATTTTGACAGCGAAACAGCTTCAAAGCAATCTGGTACTAACATGGAATACGACTATTGTCCTAATGTAGAATATTCCGCATTGCCGTAACGTTGTTCTTAACATTAATGCTTTGCTAGATTATGTTATGCATTAATTATTTTGCTAGAAAGAAAAAGGATTCCCTATTCTACTTTAGGAACAGGGTACGCCCAATGTGGGATATATGTATACGTTTTTTTAAAAAAATTCGAAATACCATGAATTTCTAATAGATTTAAGAGAATAATATTAACCACGCGTGTTTATGAATGACTACTTTACATAATTATCTATACGTCTTCAAATTTGCGCTTACTTGCAAAATTAAATGTAAAAAGTATGGCATATTCGAGCACTTTATTCGTTAGGGTAAATTAGATAATATTTATTTGCAGAGACCAAGTCTGAGTCGATTGATCGGAAGTGGGTTAGCTCCTGACTGCTCTTCTAGAAGATGCCAAAGTCAGTGGTTCTGTATTGGGACACACGAAATTTTATCCAAGCTCCCAACAGCAATGCGGCATACGGGAAAGCACGTATAGACCTACGTCCAGGTCAGTCGTTACCTGCGACACGGCTCGTCATGCACGGAAACACATAGGCGACCGTTCAGCCTACAGAGAAAGCCAGTGAGGAAGAAAATGGTGAAAAAGAATATGGAGACATATGAAATAGAGTGTAAGTGAATTGAAGATGAAGTGCCTTCTCTTCATCTCCCCGTCAAGACGTGGAGGGCCCAACTCGACGGGTGGCTGTTGATTGAATTAAATTAATTGAAAGAAGGATGCAAATGACTTTGCAGATATAAGTGCAGAACACTCAAACGGTTTCGTAAATATTTATTTGCTGACATTTCGTCAAAGTAAAATTTGACACCTTTAGAGAAAACTGAAATTTATACAACTTTGTTCTAGCGTGCCTACTAGGCAATAATATATTACAACTAATTTACCTTGCAATTTATTTTGCTAAATTTCACCAATTTCATATCCATCCCTCTTTCAAGAAGAGCAACACATCTCGAGGAAGGTTCAGTCAAGTAGCGAGCGGACGGGACAAGTGCATGGAGGAGCGATGGCGCTATGCAAATGAAGCTGTGTGAAGCACGTGTGAAAGAACGGAGAACCGAGTATGTGCCGGCATGTGACGCCCGGCAAGGAAGGGTGGGGCGTAAACGGGACAGGGCCCCGGGGCCGTCGCGACGCAGACAGCGCAAATAGCCCACTGCTACCAACTTCTACGCCGCCTCCAGCAAAGCACCACACTTTCTGCGGAACGCACAAATAGCCAGCAGTGCGCGACCTGCTGGCCGAGACACAGTCCAAAGAATGAGGGGCAAAAGCGTGGAGGGGGTACACGCGAAAGTTGCCGGCGAAGGGGGGGGCTGGAATTGTCGGACGCAAACGAGGCCACGTTGAGAATTTGTCTACCTGCAATGCATATAAAATAACAATTTCTCTGACTTTAGGGAGAAGTTAGATAATGATAATAATAATAATAATAATAATAATAATAATAATAATAATAATAATAATAATAATAATCAGTATCATCATCAGTATCATTATTGTTATTATTATTATTATTATTATATAATTTGCATGTTAGCTGTATTATCTTATTTATGTAATTAGCTGCCACCGGGTTCTGCCCATTTGCAGTTCAAATAAATTTATCCTTTAATTTATTCTTATTATTAAAATGGTACCATTCTCTCAAATGAACTTTATGCTATGCGAGGACAAGATTTAATCAAAACATTTTGAGCCATTTTTGGATAAATTTTGAAAATGTTGTTGAGTATTCAAGGAAAGTACTCAAGTAAAAAATCACATTATACGTTTCAACCTCAGGGGGCCTTGAGTTCATTTAAATCGTTCGAGGAATATCAACTTAAGAGACAACCGGCTCAACGGTTTAGGCGGTAACTTCTACGACAGTCTACAGACAGACAAATAGGTCGGGAGACACACCGGGATATGCAGACAGACGGACCAACAGGCGTTTTGCCGTCAATCGATTGTAGGGCATCAAAGTTTAACAATACATGCTATCTGACTACACAGCGTGTTAGATTAAGTAATTTACTACATATAGGAACACGATTTATTCACTTTTTCGTTACTATGGCAAGGCAATGAGTGTCTTCTTGTCGAAAATTTGCCCTTTTCCGGCACACAATTACACTTTCTCTTCTTACAAAATCATTGTCAGAAAGTGAAAATTCCTCTTTCAAAATGGTCGTGTAGAATTTTAAAAGAGAGTAGTTTTCGCGTAATTTGTGCTTGAAATGAATGCATTTTATAAAATAATCTCAAAACCGCTTCAACATTTTCTTCATCTCCCCGTCAAATAAAGCAAGGAATGTTTAAAGGAAGGCTTAAAGAAATCATTTTCGTTGATTTATCTGAATTTTCAAAAATTGCAAATTTAGAAATAATACGAGGAAGTATGTAGTATTGAGCATCACTAGTTCGCTATCATGGCCCTACAATACTGTAGCGTCACGGCTTGGCAGCAGCCGAGTGCAAGGTAGAGGGCTGGGGGATCTAAAGATAGACGCCCAAACAAAGACGGGACTTTCCCGACAGGAAATGGTCCGCGGGCCAGGCAGCGCCAGGGAAAGGCTTTCCACCGCGCGGGGGTGGGGAGTAGTGACGTAGGAGGTCAGGTGACCTGGACCTATAAAGACGCCGTGGCGAGACGGCGCGGGTGGGTAACGATTTTGGTTTCCTCGTGGCTAGACCACAAAAACTTTGTCCGCCCAGGCTGGTGCGGAGTGCCGAGGGCACGTGGGTGTTCGACGAGTTCGGACAGGGTGATGTGTTCTTCAAACACCTTCGGGCAGATCGTCAATCTGCCGGGGCACACCAGGTGCCTATCTGCGACGCGGCCTTGCAGGCTGGTCGTAGGCGTCGCCGCAAGGCGCACGTAGGGAGAGGAGGGCTGCAGTGGTAGCTCTGGCAAACCGCCTTAGAGTGAGGGATGTAAATATGTACAGTGTGTAAATAAAACTTGTATATACTCACTCGTGTCTGTTTCCTTGTGGTGTAGATCCCTACACACGACGTTACAATACCAATTTTTCTGTTGACAAGTTTTTGCCGCAGAATACAATACAATCTTGGTTTTCATTGTGAAAACGTGTGAATCGAATTATTTAGAATGTTAACACTAATATTTATACCTTGAATTTCTAACAGATATTGCAGTTCCTTCAAACGTTGTTTATATCCTATATTAATTTTATATTCCACAGAAAAATCGTCCTTTGTGATTTAGGACGGCACTTAATAATTATCTTGATGATCAAAAGACTCATTGATATTTCTTGAACGTATTTTAAACAATGTTATTGAGGATCCCAATATTAACAGCGACGCTTAGGAGATCACCCATCATCAAACTGTAATGATATTAAAATTCATTTATAATAAACTGAATTATGTGCATGTTTTAAAGTTGCAAGTACGCCACATAAGAAAACATCAATAGCTCACGTCCAAACTTTGTATAATAGGAATCACAAACCCTTGAAAAAGTGTTGAGTCGGAGTATAATATATTTGTGTTGTTTATTTCCACGTATCATATTGAAGGACAACAGTAGGCGATAGCCTCCAGTCAGCACATTCATACGGGACTGAGTTGGAATTCGTGAAACTGACTTGAAATACACTAATGGGGCGGGGTAGGTAATGTTGGAGTGTGTACTACCCAGAAGTACATATTTACTAGCAAAATGTAACGTGATTTATATAACGTTTTAAACTGTTTGACTCGTTACTGAAGAATTTATGTTTTTAATGTATAGACTTTCCAAAACTAGTTGTGAGATTAGTTTGGTTTCTTGTGAGAGAATTAGGTGCACGTATGGTTTAAAAGCAATTTTGTGATATGTTGTTTTCCGATATTCCATTAGATATTTCTGTGTTTTGGCGGATTCTATAATCATCCTAAAAAGTCCTTCATATTCTTTACTACAGTATGTGTGTTGATTTTTCTATTCACTACTCGTAAGTTGAATTCGCTATAAAATTCAATTTTTAATTTAGCATTAAGAGATGTCATGTGTCATGCAAATGAATCAGTCATGAAGGTTGTACTACTATATGTGTGGGCGTGTTGCATCATGCTTCTCAATCTCTTTAATCGGGGATTCATATATTTATGAAAAATACGTTGAAAGCATCAAACTGTGTTCCTTTCGCCCCCACATCATTGAATTTTTCCCCAACGTTTCTTTACATGAAAAAGTATTTTTACATATCGAACTCATTTTCTGACTTGACTATTGTTTACTTCTGAAACAAAAATGTGCAATTATGTTTCTAAAATAGTAGTAGTTTTTAACATTTGGGACAAGAGTATTACTTTGGCGAAAATAATACTTCCTTCTGCATTTTTTTGTTTGTATAATTGAATACATGTAAAAAATGTGTATGTGTTCAAGAAATATTAATTAGTGTTTTCATCGGCTAAATAATTATTATGTGTCGTCCAAAATAGTCACGGTCAAAAAATGTTCTCTGCGTTGTACAAGTACAACCAAAGGACGATAAAACCAATTTGACTTCAACAATATGAATTATCTCATTTATTGAATTATTTACCTTCTTACCTCTATTTTCCTCATTCGTGCTGCACTGCATGCTTCTACTTGACAGATCTCATACCGGCTCGAGACGCCAACAACAGCGCACCTCGTATCACAGCGCTCCGATGTGCGCACTCTGCTCGTTACCGATGTGACGCTGAGCAGTCTGAGAGTAGTTCCAGAGAGCTGAGTTCCAGATAGTTAAGTGTTTGCCGTTTGACGTACACTCTTCAACGGGGTAGGCAGTCAGCCAATCCCTGTTCACACTCAACAATGGCGATGTAAATCATTGTTTAGTGTCCTAGAATATTACAACCGAAGTAGAAATGGAGGTCGCCGCAGCTGCTGTTATCGACCAGCAGCGCTTCGGTGGCAGCCAGGAAGCAGCCTCAACAAACTCAAGCACGCAGTCCTAACCTTCAATATGAAGCATGAACACCAAACAAGGTCAGTGATTGCGACACCCCCAACGAAACAAAGAAGAAAAGGGCCGACTTAAGTAATGTTAATGTGAATTCTACCCTAAGGAGTGTCACAGAGCAAAATGTTCCCGTAAATTAGATTCCGGTGAGCTAGCTAACATGAACTCTAAACCCGAAGATTAAAAATTCGAATATTTTTGAATGTAAGCACGGACGAATTCCGCAACTGCCATAAACCCATCCAATTCTGAACTTCACTCATATCACAACCAGGAACAATCCATCCCATTGTACATCGCAAAACACCCAAAATTTCAATCACCATACGACCCATTCAAATTATACGCAATCTAACAAATAAAAACGATAAATAGCACTCCATCACCTCATGCTTATTAACTCACTAATCCCATGTATAATAATCCCTATTCTGAATTTTGCGTCCGAATATCTAAGCAACAACAATGGCAGATAAATTTCAAAACAGTAAAACAATCCCAAATATGAACTCAAATTCAATTACTAACAAAAAACCGTTCATTTCTTCCATCACTACAATGTAGAAATAGCTTGAACTACTTAAACGCACTTGTGCAAAAATAATAAATTATTTATTCCCAACTATTCTATAGCATATAGAACTGAAACGAAAGGAGGTGGTGTACTCATGGCGATCAAACATATTTACACGCATAACTAGGAAACTCTACGAGATACACCAGGTGTAGAAACTATAATAATTTCAATCATAATTAACAATAACCCGTTGAAGGTCATAGCTGCATACAAACCTTCCACAATAAAAATAATAAACGCCCACCACCAAAATGTATTTAATCCCACAGATAAAGTATTTCTATTATGAGATTTCAATGCCAAACGGGGATTACTGTGTATGCGTTAACAGGGGATGCCAATTCAACAATCGAGGCGGTAAATTACAATTGTTAAACAATACCAGTATTAAAATATTCTCCCTCAGGGAACCCACTTACTACCCCACAAGATCGTTCGAACAGAATCAACAACAGAAATATCGACTTTCACCTTACAGTAATACTCGAACTTGATTCTGACCATATTCTAGTTTTACTCCCGTGCCCAAACCGAATTCATTCAAAATTAACTGAAGTAAATTCACAAAAACGATTAAAATTTCAATAACTGAAATAAATATATGAAATAGACCCTTGAAATAGACCAATCTGATACTTTTCTATCTAAGTTCATTAACGCAACCATCCAAATTCTTAATTGACTTCCACAATAAGTAACCTATAGGAATCTTAAACGCAATATCTGAAAAGAACTAAAACCAAAAGACTTTGATCTCATCTAAGAACATGTGGCCTAAAAAGAACTCAACCTATTCACTAATGTAGTGAGTACTCAAGAAAAAAAATACTGACCCTCTTTTGAATACAACCTCAAGTAAAGCCTAGGGAGGTTTGAATAGTAAAGAAGCATTTGCTCATATTATCTTCTCAGGAGCATACGTATTTGTTCTAAGAATATTCTTCGACCAATGAGTATTTGCTAGACTTCGTACGGATAAAAATATTATCCGAGTGATGAGAAAATTCTCATGACAAATTGAAAATATTCACATTTGTTTATGCAGCTGATGTGATTTTGTTCCGATTCGAGTTGATATACTTGTTTTAACTTATCTCGTTTACCGTGCTGCCGATGTCGTTGTTTATGAAATATATCGTTGTTGCATTGTGACGAATATTTTTAGATCTTAAGCTTCTTTTTCACGTATAGAGAAGCATATAAAATGCGGAAGCCTTGTTTCAGTCGCCTAAGCATCTCTCTCTCTCTCTCTCTCTCTGATAAAAGGAAGGACTATGTATCTTATAACCTATTTTTGAGAATGAATTGCGAAATTAAACACGTAACAAAACCATAACCTATATTTCAGAAAAACAAGGCTGAACGTTTTTTGAACTATTCCTTCTTCTTGAGTCTTTCACCAAGGTGGACCTCGTTCAATTTCCCGACAATCTCTTGTAAAAATTGTTCCAACAAAACGAGTTTGAGTGCTTCAGAAGGGCTAGTTCAACCTTGTGTAGTGTCCTAAACCCTACCCCTATACTAATTCCTTCCCAATTTTGGCCGTTGGGTAGTGACGCAGGGTAGTGACGCGTGGTAGGACTGCGATGGGAGGTGACGGATATGACATAATGTTAATGGAAGATCATTCCTGTGCTGATCTTAATGGAGAATCACGCGCAAAACCCTCAACGCCCCTCAGGGGGTTTGGAGACGCGTTGAGTCAATGAAGACGCAACAAATTTAACTTGGAACCCGTAGATCAATACACCAAATATCTGGCCACCACCTTATTGTTACAACCCACCGCAGTTCCCAGCGCAAAACACTAATTTTGTTAAAAAAATTTCGTCAACTTTGACGCAATGCGTGTCCAAACTCCTTAGGGGGCGTTGAGCGCTTCGCGCTTTTGGAGTTATCCTCCATTAATTGATGCGCGGGAGTAATCCTCCACTACTTACAGTCAGTCACGTCTCGTCTCAGTCAGTTGTCAAGAGGACCACCAGATAACATCTCCGCTTACGTGCTCCTGCGTCACTACCCAGCGGCGAGAATTGGGAAGGAATGAGGATAGGAGTAAGGTTCAAGACACTTCACACGAGTTGGCGAAGCATGCAAACTTGTTTTGTAACAAATTTCAATGAGGTTCTTCGGGGATTCTACGGGAATAGAACCCGGAAACTCAGTGGTGAAACGCAAGCGATTGCCTTAACTTAAAACACAACGCACTTAAAATACTATAATAAATTATATAAAACTTGAAATAAATAATATCTACTTACCTAAGAGTGGAAATCACATGGTTCGTTCATAATCATCCCTTCTATCCGTAATATAGATATAATTTTTGCCGGTATGTGGTACAAACAGGAAACATTGCAATGGACCAGAGCTTACACAATAACGAATAACAAAATTCGCCTTAGAATGTTCACACAAAAAACTTAGAATACGCTTCCTTTCAGAAATAACATTGTGCGCTCTGGTTAATATTACATACGTTTCAGAAATTATTTACCTTAACCATTATACCTTGATAACCCAGGAATTTAAAGCACATTAATCTGATGAATAGGCCGTGTTGCGTGAACACTCATAATTGAGAACAGCGTATGGCTTTTAAATTCTATGCGACTCTCCGCTCGTCCGACAAACTATTTTTCCGACGTAAGAAAAAAATCAGAGAACTGAGAGATATAACGGTATTCTTAATTCATAAGTGAAGAGGTAAGAGTGAGTTCTACCCTGTTTTCCACTAAGGCAGAACGAACTGCAAATATTACGCTCTGAAACAATTTCCACAATGCCTTTGCATTTGAGCTAAATGCTAATATATGAATATGCAGGCTGGCATGTTTAATGCAAAGCTTTAGGATATTATCCCCATGAGAATGTTGTTTGTTGAACGATACATTGTTCCAAATGCGCTGTGACGGAAATTAATTATTGGACCATAAAATATACGAGCGCGATCACGCAAAATTATGAAAAATCAGCAGAGGATAGAAAGCAATAACAAAAGTAACATGCGTTCGAACAATTTGGGAAATGAGAGCATGATATAGTGAGCAACCTTTTAATGTTCGGTTCCAGAAAATTGATATATGTAATAGGATATCCGTTTTTTGGGACAAGAAAGTGGTATATCTATTATTCGGTTTTTGAGTCAATTACGAATGGAAGAAAATACAAAATAATTTCGTAGAGATACACCATCAACCTATTTTCCTTTTACATCATTCCTGTTTTTAGTCGAGTTTCTTTCAGTTCAGTCGGTTTGGGGTATTGTTCCAAAAAAGTGAATAAGAGCTTAACACATTTAATTAATTAAATAATAATTACATTGCTGTTTTATATTTTACTCGCATACAGACGTCTAGAAGCGAATCGAAGGGTTTATTTTACACGAAAATGTATCTATAATGAGAATATATTTACTACTTTTATCCTTATGAGATGCAGCATACAGATTTGGCTCTAAGAAAAACCTGCAAAACACGTCTGCCTTATACACCCAAATGTTCACATAAATGCGAAAATATTTTACTACACTTAATTGGAAAGTTATTAAATGAGAAAGTAAATAAATTCTGATCATATTCTCCTTTGCCCGAGCTACTGTTTCTTTTAATTTCTTCTATATTCGACCATTACTTTCTCAATGAACCTTTCCTTACGGTGGCTCACATTGTCAAAGTTTTAAAATTTTCTTCAGTAATAATACAACTGCTTTTAAAATCATGATACTGGATTTCATAATGTGTATAGTAAATTAACTCATTGTCATGATTGTTGACCAATTCCGTAGAGATCTACAGAAGGAAGGCGGATACGAATCCTCATTTGCATCGTAGCTGTAAATGCAGCTGTACTCCACCCCAAATGTCACATTCAATCCGTGCTGTTTACTGATGTAAATAAATTATAATAATAACAGCAACTCATAAATTTGATAATTTGTTGTTCATTTCTACAAAAGCACTCCGTCGCTCAATGCAGATATTTGACACCTTGCCAAGCTGAAAACTAATCAGGCTGTTATTGAAATTAATTCCAGTACACATTAATGTGAGTAGATGAAGGTTGTAATCCAAGACATGTCTTTCTGTCGTATTCTTTGCACTATTACACTTAAATCTAAAAAATTATTGCCAAAATTGCTAACAAAACTTGAGTTTGACACAGAAAGAATTTTGCAATCAGTTTTTAATTCTTAAATAATTTTTAGGAAACAGATTTCCCCAATTCAAGTTAGAAATTTATTCTCCAAGTATTTTGATACGTTTGCGGAATTAAGAGAACGGAAATCATAAACAAGAAACATGTAACTTCATTTTTTTTAATTCTTGCCCTTAGTTTCTTTACCAGCTTTGATATTTTCATTTAGAATATTTTGCATTGTTCTCATTTATTGTTGTGCAGTTAAAGAATGGTTTAAAAGAATTGTTAACGCACGGTAAAATTCTGCGAGTGCGAGGGGCCACGAGGAACCTACAGAGGAAATGCAAAAAAAAGAGCTCTTTCTTGGATTTGTCAATTTTAATATACAAACGTTACTTTTATGTAGTTTTTTTTTTTAAATATCAAAGTATTTATAGATAACTGAAGAATGCTTCCAACTGATATTACATTTTCTATACGACTTCATAATAATGGGCTATCCAGAATATTACTGAAAAGTTAGAAAACAATGCGAATAAACCATAAGGTATGCACTGGGTTCCATGTCGTGATTCTAAAATAACCAAGAAAGATCGAAGAGGAAGAGGGTGAGAAAGAGGAGGTCAAGAACAAGCATGCGGACAAAGTAACAGGCAGCCCTTAAGCTACAGCACAAGTTGGACCATATCCATCGACATTCAAATTGAGAGCGAAATGGCGCATGCCCTCTCTTCCTAGTGAACGATTGAGTACCCTCAAGATCCAGGCCGCTCGCCGGTCGGGCGAATGCATTGGTAGCAGTCCGTTCCAAGGCTCCCCACTGTCGCTTCAATGATGTCGAACGCAGCTCCAGGGTCAAGGGGGGGGGAGG
>BOPP01000055.1:4142178-4156788 GCA_017312745.1 Gryllus bimaculatus
AGCGGCGCGCGCGGAAGCGGTGCCCACGCTCACGATAGAAGCAAAGGGAACGGAGCCAGCAGAAGATAGACACAATTATCAGAATATAGTGTACGGAACAAGAGCGTATGGAAAAGTATATCTCACGTATTTGCTCTCTATAGTGCAATCGATTATGTTTATTGAAAACTTATGAAAATTCCTTCACTACGTGATGAATCGAAAACACCCTTGAACTGCAAAATGAAATGAAAAAGCTTTAAATCAGATAGCGGAAGAAACAAAACTAATTACTTAATTAAAATAATTATTACAATAATTAACGATTTCCAAAACTTACTGAAACAATTTTACCGTTGCGAAAGGTCACAGAACTTTATTATTTTTGTTTTTTCGTAGTTTCCATCACATAAGTTAAAATTTTTTTTTGTTTAAACATCCTAAATAGATAGAAGACTTTAACATCACAGCAGAGGAAAGTGTATTCACAAATAAGAACCACATTGAAAAAGATTTGAGAGAAAAAAATGGAATTGCATAGAAAAGCGTATGCAATGAGTTAGCCATATTCTTTGAGCTTCTCAATAAATACTGAATGTTTACTATAAAAATTGACGACTATGAAAAATAATATGTATACTAAGTACTGAATGTTTACAATAAAAATTGACGTGTATACCTATTCAAAAAAATTATTGTAAAATTCATATTGTATACATAATATTGGATATCCTCGCATCTTTGACATCGATCGTAAATAGTAGACACTCCGTACTGTTGGAATTCAATAGGCTGTTGGCCCACCCTTAGCCTTGATGACATCTTATACTCTCACAGGTATACTTTCAATCAGGTCCTGGAAGATTTCTTGGGGATTTGCAGCCCATTCTTCACGGAATGCTGCACTGAGGAGAGGTATCGATGTAGGTCGGTGAGGCCTGACACGAAGTCGGCGTTCCAAAACATCCCAAAGGCGTTCGATAGGATTCAAATTAGAACTCTGTGCAGGCAAGTCCATTACAGGGATGTTATGGTTGTGTAACCACTCCGCCAGAGGCCGTGCAGTGTGAACAGATACTTGATCGTCTTGAAAGATGCAATCGCCATCCCCGAATTGCTCTTCAACAGTGGGAAGCAAGAAGGTGTTTAGAACATCAACGTAGGTCTGTGCCGTGATAGTGCATGAAAAAACAATAAGGGGTGCAACTCCCCTCTATGAAAAACACGACCTCACCATAACACCGTTTCGGGCGTGTCCAGATACTTTTGGTCACATAGTGTATCTACTCATCTTTCGTATTCCTTTGCCAACTAAACACGCGATCCTGACGGGTTTGAGCTTAGGCTTTATTCTCTTTCTTTGGTACGCAAACGATATGCCTTCGTCCATGCTGTAGAACAGTTTTTCTCTGACGTCATGTCTGATCTTAGCAGAAAAGCAACAAATACGATTAGTTTGATTTCAGACATTTCAAATTGGTTCCTTATAAAAAAAAATATAGTTACCGAAAGAAAACAGGTTTCAATACATTTTTTTGAATTTCAAAACGACAATCGCCTCCGCCATTGAGAATGAACGACATCCAATTGGCTGACGTGAAAGTAACAAAATTTCAGGGTATTTCAATTAAGTCAAATCTGAAATCGACTATCCGTGTAAATGAATTAAACACCAAATTAAATTTATTGTGTAACACATTCAGAATTCTTTCAAATTCTGTTTTCATGCTCCTTGCATGTTCTTTGCAAATGCACATTCCTGCTTGAGGCAAGGCATAATATTTTGGGAAACGTATCCTTTTACACCACCCAGACTTTAATTATTGGAGCAAAAATTACCTTGAAATCTTGCTATGGCCTTACCTATATATTAAAAACTTTGTAGTTTTTGTCAAAAGTGACTTACTTAATCGTGGGAACATATTTTCATGTAATATTGATAATAATTACGACAAACGTCGTAGAAATCAAATTCAAGTGTCAGTATCAACAGCTCACTGTGTATATAAATGGGAGAAAACTAGAACGGTATAGGTGACATTTTATAAATTCTGAGAAATCTGTATATATTTAAGTCAATATGACTGTAAAGTCGAGGTGCTTTGTTTCATCGTTAAAACCACGGCATTTCAGTTGTTAATTAAAACCACATAAATACATTGCCACTGAAATATAGCATAAAATAAACACGTTTTTCTCAGAATTTTTTAAATGTCACTTATACCGTTCTGGTTTTCATCCATTCATATATACGTTACCCCATATGTCTGGCAATGTTTGGTGTCATTGAAACTGCCGACCTGAGAAAACGGTCGAGAATTACCAGGGAAATATACGTTCTTGAGGACGTTAACTTTAGTAGAACCCTGTAATCAGAGAGCTGTAATTAAGTAGAGTATTTGATGTAACAGACACAATGTCGTGATGATGGGGTATTGATTGAGAACAGAACTCTGAAAAATCAATAGTGTTTTAATTTAATATTTTCATTTAGTTACCTCATTGAAATTTATGAGTATACCATATAGTCATTGGGCCTGAACAAACCGTAAATAGATATTTTTGTTTTCAACCACGAAATATATTTAAAATTTTTTTATTTATGGAAATTGTAAAAACTATCACAATATGTACACAAAGGCTCATCAGGCTAATTGTGTTTGGTTGCTGTTACAGGTACAAGTACTGAACAAAGAATGCGATGAATGATCACGTGGCACCCTATTTCTCGAAACATATTACAGGATAGGAAGAATGTCACGTTACACGTGCAAACTTCAGCATTGTGACAAATTTCAACTTGCTGTATTTGCTCATATGTTTGTCAGAGCGATTTGTTCAACCAGGAGGGTAGCAAAATTTTGATGGAAAAGGCAAAGAGGTGATATCGAACAAAGAGATAACATTAATTGTATTTTTAATGACCAACCGACAGGCAAACATTTTTTCACAGTTAAGTAGTGAAGTTAATGTCGCATTTTTAGGCGTTTTGAAGTAATTCTAAATCCGACTATAGCAAAAAAAAAAAAAATTATCGATGAAATTGCAATCTGTACAAAAATGAGTTTTCATACGAAACATATCTTTGTAAAACTTTTATCGAATTAAACATCATAGACTTTACAGTGTATTATTTTAACAATTCTTTCATTTATTATCATAATATAGAACATTTCGGTTCTACCAATGATTGATGCCTTATACTAAACTTAAAAGTTAATAGTGGGGAACGTCATCTAGCAACATCAGAGAATAACTGGGAAGTGATATGAATTTTTGAGAATTAGTCTAGATTGAGATAATTACTTATAAAGGAATGTAGTGGGTAGTTGATTTTATTCTGAGACGGAAAAATTATCTACCCCGAGGTGTTATAAGGATTGTCCAGTTATATTTGGTAACTGGAAGTAGAAATTGTGGGAGTTATGAATGATTTGATCTTTTATTAGTTTTGGGGTGAAATCTGTCTAGAGTGTTGCGTTCTCATAAAAACCATGGAGCTTTGGTTACATTGCGGAGGATTCTGTTTTGGGAAATTTAGATCTTACATTTGTGTGATGTTGTTGATGACACCAGATCAGGCATGCATAAAGTGTACGTGTACGGAGAATTTGTTCATACACAGGAGCATTGTATTTTCGGGGCTGAGGCGACTCTTGTGTTTATAATGGTATGAACTTGTTGAATTTTCTTATTAGCTTGCTTCATTTGGTTTTCTGTATGGTCTTTCCAGGTACATTTTGTGTCTAAATGGAGGTCTCGGAACTGAGTTGACGAAGTGAATAGAGAGCAAGAAATGGGAAAATTGTTTAACAGTAATGGATGTGAATGGGAAGGGTGTTGGAGAGTGAACATTTTTCCGGTTTGATCATGATTATCTATTTAGTAGTTCATTGTTCAATTTGGTGCAAGAGTGTCTGTAGTCGGTGAGCTAGTTTGTTAAGTTCGGAACCAGAAAGGAGTAGTCACGTGTCGTTTGCAAATTGAACTGCGGGTATGTCGCAAATTGGTAAATTGAGATGTTATAAATCGAGATGTGGGTAAGCCAGAGGTAAACGTGTTACAGAGAGTTCTGGAAAGAGAAGAACTTCGCGGAACGCCTCCTAAGATAGGCCGAGGGTTATAAATGTGTCTGTACTTTCACTGAGAATGATTGATGTGTTAAGAAACTATGGATGGTTGAAAGGAGATAGTTTGGACTACCAATATTTCGTAGATTACAGATTTGTCAATTATTTGTTGGAATTATTGGATCAAATACAAAAACTGCTATGGTGTGATGCCTTTTTTGAAAGACAGAATAATAAATTCTGTTATTTTGCGTTGATGGCGAGAAGAATGTTTCGGAATAATCTAAATTTATGATTAGAAGTTATCTTGGAATTTTTTGGGGAATGAGTTGTTTTGGGAATTACTTTTTCTAATATCTCGGAAAGGATAAGGAGAAGACCTGTAGGGCAGGAACGGGAAGGTAAGGAATGTTTTTTGTCGGGTTTAGATATTGAGACTAATCTTGAATGTTCTCCATAATTAGAGGAAGTAGCCTATATGAACATAGAATTTATTATGTTAGTTATAAAGGAAACAGCACTGCGAGGAGGTATTTTAGCAAAATAGTTGATGTATTTTCGTGTTTGGGACATTTTCTTCTAGGTAGGATTCTTAATAATATTACATACTTTGGTAGGGGAAGCAAATTCAATTCGGCTAGGATCATTGAAGTTGGCCGTTAATGAAGACTAGTTTACTTTAGCAGAATGTGATATCTTCAACATTATGAGGTTGGAAGAAAGTGACCAAGTAATCAGCCAGTATTGCTTTGTCGTCTTCGAAGAAAAAAAGCTGCTTGTTTGGCAATAGAGGGGGTGTGGAATTTTCCCCGTAGATAATTAAACTGAGCTGTTATGGGCCGAGAGATATTATACATATTTTTTATATTAATATTATTTGTAATCTCGCAGTGACAGTCTAGAGACTCGAATAAGACTGTTCAGTTTACTATTTAGGTGTGGGAACCTGAGTTCATTACAAAGTCTCATTGTTTTCTTTTTAATTGTATTTTGTACGTATTTGAGCACACCTTTCGAAAAGCAAACCGACGTAGGGGTCGTACAGAACACATACATGGAGTATAGAGTTTGTGATACATGAATCGGCAATGCCAATTTCATATGTATATCGGAGAATTCCAGTAGGAGTTACCTTGTTTTCCGGTTTGGATTTGTAGGTAACACAGTATATGGAGGAGACTGAGAATGTTATGGGAGGAAAAGGGGGCCTGCGTAAGTGGTATTGGATTGTGGTCGGAATCGAGTTCATGGAAAACATACGAGTTTAACGATAATGGGAAATTTGAGGCGGTGAAATCTAATAAGATGAAATATTGTTATTGTATGGGTAAAACGTGGATTATGTGGGAGAGCGTACTTTGATATGTAACTGGTTTTTGATATCTGAGACCACCGAACATGCGGAATTACTGACTCAGCAACCCCAATATACAAGTTTAGAACTGAGATCACCCATTACGATTGTTGGTGCAATAGCTATAAAAAGTGACGATGCGGGACAAATATTTTTTTTTAGGTTTGTAGGATGCGATGACCGCGAGTTCCAATTGGGAATGGTAGAATGTATTTAATTGGCTGTCCGGGTGACGCCGCGTCCATGGCAAAGGTACCGAAGTTTCAGTCACCATTCTGCGACCCTCCTCAGGGCGTATTGCAGAATGTGTCGTAAGGCAGAATGTGTAAAGCTCTCTTGGCAAGAAATCCCTCTGGACGGACAATTGGGCGGGCAGACAGACACGGCCGGTCAGCTAGACAGACGGACAGAAAGGAGGAGGGACAGACAGGCAAGCAACAGAAATACAAAGAAAGACGGACAGACAGGCGAACGGACGGACAAAGACAGGCAGGCGGAGGAACAGCGGATGAACAGGCAGACGGCCGGACTCACCGACAGACGTATGAACAGCCAGGCGAACTTTCAGACGGACAGACGTTTGAAAAAAACACTGTCTGTAACACGGTGTGTCGTGAACGGGTATTTGCGACTAAATGTACACATTAATCTCTTGCGCGGTTACTTAAATTTCTTTAAGCTTTTAGTAATTCTTTAATGGTATCATATTGTTATGAAAGAACGTCTACATTCACGTTGATGTTTTTAAATAAAAAAAGTTAAACTTTAGTAAACTCTACGAAGTGACTAAACAAGGCTGAAAATTGGCATGGTTTGAATTCTACACCAGTACTTGGCATTCCAAATTAAATGAAGTACAATTAATTATAATTGCATAGTTTAAGTTCAATTATCTCCAACACCACTCAACTGCATACCCCAATTTATGAATGTTTCAAAATGATGGCAAAGGTTTTTAGTGGAACAATTGCAAACGCAATTGGGACGCTTGAAAATGTGAAGGCATTTTTTCTGATGCATGATTGGACCAATTAAACGCTGTAAAACCATTTGTTTCGACGGAAGAAAAGAATATTGATGGCATGTGCCCTAGCACGCTAATTTTATCAATATGATTACCATATTCAAATGATTTCGTTAATTTGTGTTATATCAGTTAACATTCCCGAATGGGATATCTATTCGATGGGGCATCGCATATACTATATTTTGATTGTGTTATTTGATACGACGGCTTCAGTGTGGTGTTGGCAATGGTGCGTCTGAGATATTAACATTATTTCCAAGTGTCAGTACATCGGTGTTTGGGACAATACGCTTCATTGATTACGAAACTGGAACAGGCTCCGAAGGCATTGAGTGAGTAGCATCGGTGAGAGATTTTGGATTCTCTTTGGAACGAAGTCCAGTTCCGATAAGCGTCCTAGAGTGCGCGGACGGGTATTCTGTGAACAGAACATACATTTTTGTGACTTTTAGGACGGTTGATTGTTTTAATGAGGGTAGATCAATAGCGTGGTAGCTCGCTGCGTAATTTCATGTGTTTATAATGGACGATTGTTGGTGTTTCAAACCTGAAAGGTGGTGATGAACCTGATTGTTGGTGTTTCGAATGTGAAAGCTTGCGCTTGAAATTCCACGAATACTGCCTCGCAAGATTGGTCGAAGAGAAAGATCTGTGGAGGTTGAAACGTTCTCGAAATTCGAATTTCTAAATTGTATCGTGTTATGGAGGAAGAAGTGCCCCTGGCGATGGAGGGGAGGGGCACAAAAACAGAGCGTGAGCGAGTGGGAGTGTGGGGGTAGGGGCGGGTGCGCCAGTGGGTACTATTCGGATTCCGGAAGGGTTCCTTCCCCCCTGCCAGGTCGGGGCTCACGATCGCCTTCGATTTGCAGCGGGTGGCACGCCCCCCCTCGTAGCGAGGAGCGCGGGTCGCCCCTGGGCTCTTCCCCGCTCTTCCCCGCGCTTCCCCGCTCTTCCCCGCTCTTCCCCGCTCTTCGCCGCAGCAATGGCAGCTCCCGCGCCGTGCGCGGAATTCGCTCTCAACTCAAAAGCAAACACAAATATACGGGCGCGCGTGGGCGAGCGCGTGGGCGAGCGCGTGGCGGCGCGCCGCCCCGAAAGGAACGCCCGCAGGGGGTGCTCGCTCCCGGGGCTCGTGGCCACAAATACGGCGCCTCCCTATCATTTTCATTTACACGAAATTATTAATCAGCGTGGATGAAAACGCCTTATACTACGAAGAAAACAAGACAGTACTTGATTTTTAAAAAGCTTTGATGAAAACGCCTTATACTACGAGTAAAAAAAGACAGTACTTGATTATTAATAAGCTTTAATGAAAACGACGTAAACAGTATAACCTAGGTATTCCGAAGTAACTGGGAGTGTGCTCTGTGCGGATTCGGAAATGTTCGGATTATCCGAAAAATGTACTGTTCGTACATCTATAGGATTACCAAACACAATGCAACGTATCGTAGGGAACGCTCCATCAAGCAGATTCAGTTCCTTACAGCGAAAGAAGATTACCGATTTTAGAACTTCCTATAAGTAAAAATAAAGTACTATATAAACATGTGCTATACACCGTAGTTACCAGTGCAATAAACGTTTCATTTCGGCAACATATTTCAATCATTAGTTGTTAACTTCTACAGTAATAAAAAAATTCTTTTTTACACGAGAAATAAACATTTTATTTTTTATTTTTTTATTTTTTCGCAATCCAAAATTTTGCTCGGATTATCCGATATTTCGAATTTGCGGGGTTCTGATTTACAGGTTTCCAATGTATTACGAATAAAAAAAAGACAGTAGTTGTAACTTCGCGGTGACAATCTTCGCTTCTTAAGTTCTAGGCGAACGAAGACGGATTTTTGTCTAGTACATTAGCGTAACAATTCATTTAAAAAGAATTCTCATCTGATGTAGTTTGCGTCGTAATAAACAACAATTCTGACAATATTATTACAAGACAAAGACGACAAATTTAGATCTAGATTCAAAAAGATTTCATTAATAATTACATGTTACTATATTAAGTTAATATTTGTGCTCAGGGTCTTCAATTAGCAATTAATATTTAAATATTGTGTTTTTATAAAGTTAAATTTGTATATTATAAATTATTATGTTTTGTTTTTGCGTATAGGCGAATCCGAACCACGCGTGCATCCTTCTACAGCAGGTGCAAATACCTTTCTTGGGGAGCGGGGATAAGAATTTTTGTTGAACTCTAATTTTGAATGAAAGGACGAAACACACAAATAGATATACACAAACACAATCATGCCCGAGGCGGGATTCAAACCGGCGGTCTTCTGGTCCAAGACCGATACGGCACTACTGCTCTAACGATCTCTGCCCGGTCTATTATGTATTATATTATTACTGTATTAAAAATGATATTAAAGTGATGGTGTGTATTATATCAACGGCATCTTTTCATTTCTTCGCTCCTTCTTTTTAAAATCTAGCTATGCCACTGACCAAACCCGCCAAATAACCAATCCCACAAACACGGAATTCCAATTGAAACTGCATCAGTTAATGACACAAGTTTATCTACTTGACCAACGGGGTCTTTCAGAAATACACTTCACTCGACATGGCCTTTACCTGAACCTTACCGGAAAACATGCACTCTGTTTCGTGTTTCCAAAACATCCTTACAAATAACCCCTGTGTCAATCAATTTTCAATACGAAAAACATTAAATCCCTGATACAATACGTAACGATAAGTAATTGGTTTGTAATTTTCGAAAATACAGATGTTTCAGCGGAGTAGCACGGTTTTTATCGTCCTTCGATACACACGAAGAAAAATAAATAAATAGTTTCTACCCGTATTTAAGGTAATAATTATTTAACAATTGCTCAGATGCAAAGCAAAACTACTCATATTCTCGAAACATTTTACATGATATTATTTAAAAATCTGTGTCTGAGAAACAAATTCTAACAATGAAGATTCTAACAATAACAAATTCTAACAATAAGAGCATATTCAGAAAGATCAACGAAATGTGTCCTGAGTCACTCATTTAAGCATCCTTTTTTCTATCTGTGAAAAATAACTTGAAGAAATTTGAAGTGGTTTTTTATAAAATGTTTTTTATTATAAATTGTAGAGATTTCAATCACAAATTACGCAAAATAAATTCGTTTTGTCAAAAAATTTGAAAGAGCTGATTTTTTAGAACAGATTTTGTTTAAGACAAAGAACTGTATCTTCAATTTTCTGTGTATAAATATTAAAATTCTGCAGTTTTCAAAAATAGGGAGTTGGTTGAAATTTAACTTAATACTTTTATCAACTTTGAAACATAAGAAAAGAAAAATTTTAAGAAAAAATTTGGAGCCGTTCTTGAGAAAATATTGAAAACTTGTTGAGGCATTATATAATGTTAACATCAAATCAAAATATCCGTTTAATCTGTTTCCGTTAATGAATATATCCATTCCAAAGGCCCATATCCCCGAGATTTGACTTCATTTAAATCTATTAGGGATTATCAATTTCGGAGAAAACTGGCTGAACAGTCGGATTAAGTCGTTAGGATTTGTGGGCGGACTCAAGCTGGGAGGGATGGAGGGGATTTCTTCTTATTTAAGACGTATTTATTAAGTAAAGTTAGTGATCGTTTATCTAAAACATTTTGTTATCACTTCAATACATAATACATAATACTAAAACATCTTCTTATCAATTCAATACATAATACATAATCACTCCGTACCTATCATCTATTGCTCTCGTTACTTGGGCGTTACTATTATCCGTTGTACATCAATAGTAATTACTAATAAATATTCTTTAAGGGAATACTACGAGTACATGGTTGTGTAGGCTTCCGCGGGCAGAGTGTGTGTTCTCTAGGCTATCCGAGACGAGGCGCGTCAAACGTAAGCCACCACTGTCATGGTGGGTTACGTCTCGGCCAGCGTATTCTGCTGAGGCTCAGCAGTGGGCTCTGAGGAAGGCAACAACACGCTGGTGGAAACGTTAGCCACCACGTCAGTGACGCTGGTCGTCCCGGATAGCCTAGATAACATATCACGAGAACAATTCTAACAAGGAGCCACGTGGACGGGGTGGTAAGCGGGACGAGGGGGGCGTGACGGCTCTGGTCGGGGTGAGGGGCGTAGCTGAAGAGCGGAGAGAACATATAAACAAACTTCAATTTCACACTACTGACATATTCTTTTTCCTGCGTAATGCACGATTCTCAAAAACAGCTTCAAATTGTTTCCACCGATAGAAGCTTCAAAGAATGGCGCGGGTCTCATTTTCGTTAAACACTCAAAACTTTCGAAAATAAAATTTAGAACTTGTGCGAAAAAGTCAGTGCTGTTTTAGCACCCCTAGTTGTGTGTTGACTTTCCTAATGCAAAACATTTTCCTAATGCACAGTGAAGTAGCGAACAAGTCAGATGACAAGCACGCTTTGAGATTGTTGGCAAGTCCTTTTTACACCTCAGTGTCTCTAGATTCTTTAGCATGGCGGACCAATTATATTAAGAGATGTATGTAAATATTAAAACAAAACATATTTCTAATTTGTTCAACAGCATCATTCTGACTTTGCAGCGGCCAACCAATGATTGCGATTCATTTTTCTAATAAAATATTCAAACCAATTGACACGAGTACAATAGACTATCTTTGGCCGTGACAAATTTATTTTTCCGTTTCTCGCTTTACGAATATTTTCATTTTTAGAGATCCAACTTATCTAATTGCCACTAGTTAAGGAAAAGTTCTGAGAAAGACATGATAACTAAGGGAATAACTCAAAACTTATATTACAAGAAAGTTCAACGACGCAAGTGCTCGCCTTCACCATTCAATGAACTCTTTCTCAATAATTTTCCCCTCAATTACCGAGACAGATGAAGCGTGACAGACGTTATGCAAAGGCGAGAATTAATCCCACCTGGAAGAATTGATCCTGCGTTCTTAATGATGACCTTTCATACTGCTTTTCGCGAAACAAAATATCAAGAAAGTATCACCGAAATTTCCGCTCGAAGAAATAATCAAACAAGAACGGTATTATGAAATTAAACGCAAACTAGCGGCTTACAGTGGCAAAAACACTCACCCCTAATTGTAATGTTTGTACATGATGGTGTTCTGCCACCAGCTTGCATTACCCTTTCTATATATACACATGAAGCTTTAGAGTGATTCATAATTCTCCCGACTTCGCTACTAACGCACTACAGGACAAAATTTAGAGATAAGAGAACAATTGAAAGTACGACAGATGAACTCATTAATAAACACCTATAGGACAAACGGGTTTTCCCACATGCAAAGAATGACAGGAGATAGTTTTACAAAGAAGTTGCTCAATTACCACTCTCAGGGACATAGAGATCCTGGCAGACCGAAATGAAAGGAGCAGCTCAACCTGACTGAAGCCGGAACGAACTATACTAGGTTCAACCATACAGTCGTAGAAGAAGAAGAAGAAGAAGAAGAAGAAGAAGAAGAAGAAGAAGAAGAACAGATATACTTATATACAGACATGTCCGTCCTCACAGCACCAGAAGTCATTCCGGATGTTGGGGTGGGGGCAGGCCATATGGGAATTCGAGATATGCCCAACATGAGATCCTTAAAGTAGGAGACAATAAATTGGCGGAAAAACGATTGCGAGCTGTGCCAGGCTCGCTTTTTAAGGTACTGCTGAGGTAACCAAATATAACTCTAACATAATGACAAAAATTGCAGAATTATTTACAAATTTCGAAAATGTGTCAGGCACATTACGTACAGTGCCCTCCGAAATTGAAATAATGTTTCAAATTCGAAGTTCAGTGACGTAGTACAGATCAATCTAGAATCCATTTATATGAAAATTCAAATGAGTTACTGATTCTTGGAGGTACAAAACATGTCTGTCCATAAAAATCGCGTAAATGTAACGTCGTAAATGAGACGATACAGTGCGACAATATCGGTCCATCTTATTATTATTAGATCATGGTCTTTCAATTCGGGCCGGCAATTACAGTCATCCCTGGTTATTGTGGACTTCTGAGGACGAACAATTTTGGTTCACTACCTCCGATAATACGAAAATAAACTAATTTCTCCGCGATGATTGATTTTGTTCTTACAGATGTTCAGTGAAATAATCAAGCAGCTGTTTTGAGTAAGCTAGGTCTGCTACACTCACAGAATTACTCTGAAGATCATTGCAATGCGGCCGAAACAGCGTTATGCAAATTAAAATACTATGTCATTTTCATAACAGTACTTCATTATAAATTATCAGTACTTTGAGATAAACTATTTACCCATTTATTTCCAGGTTTAATACTTACAAAAAATGTCTGATTCTGGATATTTACCTGTGGGCCAATTGACTCCTAACCCTGGGTCCTTTTGGTAGTCAATTGGTCCACAGGTACACGTTCACTGCGAAAATGTCCACTCGCAGAAGTGTCCATCAGAATAAATGTCCACTTCTTTATAGGTCCAACACTGTTTTGTGCAAGTTATTTATATGTCAATAGCAGAAATGTCCAGTAGCATACAATATCCACAGTAATTAGCGCTTATATGAATGGTACGGAAAATGATTCATTGAGAAAAATCTGTGAGAATGTTATTGACTTTACATAGTTTTAGATGTGAAAAACGGTAATTTAATTTCAATTTTCTTCTACCACAGGATCAGCATGCAGTTTTGTATTGCATGAAAGAGCACATAGATATTGTTTGACATTATTTTTGTCCTTGTACTGACGTCCTTGAGTCATTGGTGTGTGGTCTTTAACAATCCTTCTCTATGACATTATTGTATACATCGCTTTGTTACACACCGAGATCTGCAAATAACTCTTTCGGAACATCTCCAAATACATTTTATTTCCATTTGTACTTCGAGAATGGAAGTGGTATGTAAATTCATTACTCGAAAGAATTTTCTTCCTCTTATTCTGCCAATAAACATAGGTTGACCAAGCGAATTACCCCCAACAATGATTTTAATTTCTACAGCAATACATTTCTATTATTTACAAGAAAGCTAAAAATTTTATATGAATGTTATTGATGAAGACAATGTATTTCGATCTAACAGAAACTGATATTACTAATTTTGTAGACAATATTCAGTTGCCTTTGTGATAATTGAACATTGTTCTGTGAACCACTTGACTTGGTTGTTGGTTGGTTGGACAAAGTTGTACGCGAGGTGTTACTTAAACTTAAATAGCTACAGATGTGGTATATACTGAAGACGATCTCACACTTTTAGATCGAAAAGTCTAATAATAAAAATAATAAAATTTACACTCTTACCCTGCACGTCACTCCATTTTTAATTGCTTTTCACATTAAATAAATAAATATATTTCCACGATATACTTATATTTTGACATAAGCTAGTAGTGTTTTTAATTTTAAAAATAGATGATATAAAACTTCGTACTGCTCGTAGAAACACTGACACCTCTGAACATCGTTCCTCTAAAGTGAACAGTGTAAGACACCACTGGCATTTCACTGCTTAGCATAAGTTGGCCAATTGTCATGAAGGAGGCAGAGTGGGGATTGAAAGTAGAAAGTTGCTGTTTCGGACGACGTGGGAGGCGCAGAGAGCGAGCAGAGAGCGAGAGAGCGCTGCTGCTGGGAACTTCAGACGGAAAATTGAAGGCTCAACGCGGACGAAGTTGAAATCTCTGTTGGAGGAGAATCCATTGCGGAAATACCTCGCTAAGCGGTCGAATAATATCCGCAGCATTTGGCGCATCTGCGGAAGGACGGTTGCTAATGTCTTCGCGAGTTCTCTAGAGACGGTGGTGCTCCTCTACTCTTACCTGGTGTCATCGCACAGATCTCGCCCAGCACCGCCCACCCTTCCCAGCGCCCCCCAGCTCCGCTCCACATCCGCCCGGCCCCCTTCGGTCCACCCACTCTGCGCCCTGGCCCCGCTCCGTCCCCGCCAGTCCTCCAGACCCCCGTTCTACTCGCCCGCGTCCCGTCCCCGCTCTATCTTCATCGTGTCCCCGCTCATTCTTCTTGAGCACGCACACTTCACCCACTGCGATTTCACCTCGAAGCCTCACCCTCATTATCAGTAGTTTCCACGCCGTCCTTCACGCTAGAACAGTGTCTCCATCTGTAGAGTATAATCCAGGCATGGCACGAGAAGGAGAAATCGAATATAATCTCCTTCTACCCGA
>BOPP01000055.1:4166263-4188122 GCA_017312745.1 Gryllus bimaculatus
TGCGGCGGGGCAGAAGCCGGCAGGGAATTGGACGGGGGCGCTTGTGCCTGCCTTGTGGCCGACCTCTGTTAGAAGGCGAAGGGGCGCGGAATGCTGTGCTGAGGGGACCACACAAGCAGACTCCCATTTCAAAGGTTCCGAAGTCGGTCTGAAGGCTCCCTCGCTTCCCTCTTTCGAGAGGCCGCCGCCAACTTTGGAATGAAAGTATTGGCGCGGAAACGGCTGAGGTGAAGAGAGGGAGGAGGGTGAGGAGCAGCGAAACCTTTCACGTATTATAACTCTCGTAGACATTGTTGCCGACAACGGGTCAACTGAGTTTTGATTAACATGATTAGTTGAGAAGCACCCATATTTGCGGGGGATTGTTTGTCTGGTAACAATTCTAGGGGACTACCTATAAAATGCGAGACATAAGAACATTTTTCATAAAAGATATGAAAACAAAAGCTAATCTCAACGGTTTACATGTTGAGATCTCTTCCACCACAATATGACGCTTCAGTTTCTGTAATCAAGCAAATAATCCCTTGAAATAATTATATCCGTCGTCATTGACAACAATATTATATATTAAAAAAGCAGCTTTCGATGGCATAACCATCATCATCAGTTTTCTAGTACAAGAAGAAAAACAAAAGCATTAAAACGTGAATATTTTTGATTTGACAACAAAATCATAGTAAAGGTTACTTATAATTTACAATTTTTTAGAAAATATATTTAACATTTTAAGAACTGAAAGAAAGAAAAAGGGGGCGTTAAGCCATTTGATACTAAAGGAAAGTGTATGAAATAGAATTAGAACACGTAAAATTTGATCCGAAAACATGGAAATGTAAGTAATAATACCTTAAAAATGCAAAAAAAAAAAAAAAAAAATTGAAGGTATTTCCTTTAAGTAAAAAATATTAACTCTAATATAAAGTGTCAACTGCGATGTACTTGGTCATTAATGAGGTTAATGAATCTCATCTTATATTAAACTAGTACTACTATTACAGCATATACCTTGTAATGTTATTAGTGACGGTTGCGTAATATTACAATATTGCCACTTGTATTAACACTTTATCCATCACATAAACTCCTAACCAAACGGAGCTCTAAAAATAAAAGTTAAGGCGACCAAAAATTTTCAGTTCAATTTTCGAAGTTAAAATAAAAGTGACTTTGTGTTGTTTATTTGAGTATTTTACGCTTTATTCCTACAAAACCTTTAAAGAACAAAAACAATATTCAATCAGACGAATTCGAATCTGGGTCTTGCGGGTGATAATTGCACGTGCTACCTCTGTGACACTCAAACAGTCTGCTCTTACACGGTAATGTGATACTTAGTATTTGCAAGTACAATGTATATTGAAATAAACAGCGTTTCCGATTACCTTTGATTTATAGTTAGAAAGAGAGACTGTCAGCATTCCTTTCCTCCATATTCAAGACACGGGTACCCTTTTAACAAATATTATCTTCCTACCACAACAAATTCGGTACTGGTTAAAAATAATTCCGTAGAACCTGCTAGAACTCCAGAGGAAACTCTAGATTTGGAAGAAGAATCCGTGGTTCCACACATAGCGTGAATTCTCGAAGTTACTATTAACAATGGTAATATCCCTAAAGACTGGAAAAAAGAACTAGTTCTTCCTATTTACAAACCTGGAAATCGTTCATTAATGTATAATTAGACCAATTAGTTTAGCATTAAAAGTATGAAAAAGTTTAGAATATCAAATTGCCAATTATTTTCGTCAAATTGTGCAAAACAAGAAAGAGCTTATAATTGAAAACCAACACGAATTTAGATCAGGGTTTTTGTCCAAAAGTCAGCAAGCTACCTGCTGTTAAAACATTGCCGATCACTCGACCAAGGAAAAATTAATGCGATCGTACCAGACTTTCCTAAAGCTTCCAATTTAATTCATGTCAGATTTCTCAATAAAATTATCAAACCGGAAGTAGACCTGCGAGAAGTCATGTGTATAAAGTAACGTACTCGTGGTCGGACATAGCGAGTTCGAAATGATGACTTTCTCTTTGATGAGATTTATGTGGTGCTCGGCGTCCCTCGGGAAACCCGTTAGAGTAATTCCTTTTTACTTTCTCGCCTTACTTCGGAACTAAAGAAAGACTTGTATTCGTGCCTCGAAAAACAAACTCCTATTGGTGGATCATATAAATGAAAAAGTGTATAAATCTTATTCCCATACATAATAAATTCCGACCTCTAACACGTGTCAGAATACATATTCTGTAGGAAGACGTCTGAAAAATTTCAAAATTTTGAAAATTCAGAGTTGATCATGAAAATCGGACATTTGCTACCGTTATAAGTGTATTTTGAAATTTTTTACATGAGATTTAAAGAAACTTCTGGAGTCGCTTTTGAAAATGGCCGGGTGCTTAATGTAAAGTACTCCCAAATTAGAAGAAAGTTTTTCAAAGTCGCAGCGCCACGAGACGAGACAGATCGACAGGGAAATATCAATTTTGGAAACAATACCACGTATGATTTATTCGCTAGTAGTGTTCACAGAAAGAAATATTGACAGCCAGACGACAGACGTTAAGAAAACTTTTTCTGTATTAGGGGACCCCAAAACGTGCATTTACTTTGATTTCTTGAAATCTATTTTCCTCTGCATTACATAACTTTTCTTATACTACGTGTATTACTCCGTATAATATGTATGTATACGGGAAAGCAAAAAAGGGTTGTGATTCTTTTTTGGTTGTAGGTATTGTCTGTATTTTCAAAATTCGCAAAAATATAACATTGAAAAGTACAATATTGAAGATAGATATTTTTCTCGAATCATATTTGTTTTTCAAAGTGAGATCTTGAAATAATACCATGTAAATTGTTTTCAAAAAATGTGCGTAGTTTTTTTGTGTGAAATTTAGGGAAGTTTAAACAATCGCTTTCTCCAAAAGTGTTTCTAATTTTTTCACCGAATTTTCTCCGAATATTTATGAAATTTTAAAAGTGGATGCTGGCCCAATTTCCGACAATCTCTCTATATTTTGAAAAGTTGTCGAAAGTTAACATTTCAAAAATGCAAATTTCAAGATTTGTATTTGTCTCTTAAATAAAATCGGTTCTAAAATATCAAATATTGCAAAAAGGTCTGGTGTATTGTTCGAAATATTTATGATTGATTTGAAGTGTTTACGTAATTTTGTCTTGAAGATAAAGCAATTTACTATCAATAAAATTATAAAAAAGTGCTGGCGAGTCCTTGTTAAAATTCAGAAGTAAGATGTCCAGATATCACTCTTATTTGCTTAAGATCTTTTCGAAAGCGTAGCTATCATTATCAGAGGTAATCTGAAATATATACAAGAAATCATAAAAATACGTATTAAAAATCGGCTTTGTTGGGAACAATTGATGACTGGACCAATTTACATATGTACTACTGTGTCGTCTTAGAAGCGCGCATATTATGTGGTCCAAAAAGCGCCAGTGTAGAGGGCAATGATGTGCAATGAAATGCAGTGAGGCTTTTCAGAATAAGGAAATGCCGATAGTACGGTGAGAGTGCGTTGCATACCCTTATCTTTATTGTGAAAATACAGTGTATCGAAGGGACATACAGCGTAGTGAAATGAAGGAAAGATATAAATGAAGGAGATTTTATCCATTCTTTAAACGTGTCTAATTGTGTTTATTTTATATTTGTTTGTTTATTTCTTAATATGTTTTTTAATATTTGAATTTATTTTTTCTGAAATTTTTATACTGGAAAGGTTTGTGCTTTACTGTCACTGAGTGTGTGATCATTTGCAGTAATTAAAATAATAATAATAATATCATCATCATCATCATTATGATTAGTCCTGCCTCCCTCCTTCCCGCATCGCTCATGTTTCACCGCTCTCCCGTGTGCTTCTAGGCGCCGATTTCGCCAGGAGACATTGTTAACATGAAGCGCTGCAAACTCCTCCGACGTACCGGAGGGGCTCGGAGTGGGGGTGGCTGAAGGGTTATCTCTGCTGCCGACGACGGCGCTGGAAGATGCACTGACACCCCCTGCACCCCCTTCGACGGAGATAATTCACGCGTAAGAGCTGCCACAAAATTTAACACTAGACAAGTTGCACTAAGCAAATTAGAAGTCTGTGATTACCTAACTTTAAGTGTTGCGCGGAGTTATACCAGTCTAAAGTAACTAAAGTTATAATTTAAATTATGCATATTTTGATGTAACCTAAACATTAGTTAGCTCTTCTGAGCTTGGCATACAAATATTTTCTCACGGAATCATTTGTGGTGTGGTCGAAGTAGTTTGCGACCGTGTGGCTGTCATTGTCAGAACTATGTGGAAATAATTTTATTATTTTATTTAATAGGTAATTATTACAGACAAATTAGCTTACTTGATCCTATGTGGCTAGGCCGAAGGCCTTTAAGCCATTACAATACCTACATCCTTTCGCGTTCTTTCTTTCGAATTCTGGTATTCACCCCAAATGGTCTCTCCATCGCATCAAAGCCGCGTAAAAGAGACCATAAGGTACGGCTCAGGAAAAACCCTCTGAAAGGGGAAAAACCTGCCGTCAGAAGCCAAGTACATTCTAATCTATGTGGAAATAAGCTAAGCAAAACACTCGTCACTATTAACTCAGGACACCTGAAAGTGAACGAGCGAGTGAGTCAACGAGAATCGATTCCTAGCGCGCCAACCACTCTGGTCATTAGTCCCATAAGTGTTGTGCATGATGTAGCCGCGAGGTTTTGGTGTTTGACCCGCTGCACCGCGCAATCCTGCATCTACTTGCACGGTGGCGTGCGGGATTATCCAACTCCAGATAGCTCTCTCTCTCTCTCTGGTGAAGCACCGATCCAGTCGGTACTTGCTTTAAACCCTCGACTCATCGCACGACACGTGTGCTGGTATAGTGGATTTAAGGGTTTACGTGTGAGTAAGGAGAGGAAACGGGAAAAGGCGGGGGAGGAAATGTCGCCTGTAATCCGTGGCCCGTTAGTTCACAGTCACATAACAAAAGTCCAGCGTCGCTTTTTCCAATATATTTTTTTTTAAATTTAACGTCAAAAACAGAAACGGAGAAGAGTATACTGTGCAGTTTCTCATAAATTCTTATACCCAATATTGTGACGGCTATTATGATCAATCGCAATATACAAGTTGAATTATAAATACAGGCGTAAACAAGCGTTTTCGGCAAGAATTGATAAAATATTCGGTACAATGTAATAAAACTGTTTGCAATGGCGAATTAGCTACTGATTACTTTGATGTCATTGCTCATCGTGCATTTCGTAAAGGTGAATGGATTTTCTTCCCGCGAGACCATGGAGAACATGAATAACTATATTTCCACTGAGCTGTAGAAGACTAGCACATACAGTGAAGTTACAAGGGGCCATTTCAACTATGAAGCTTACAAGAGACCATCTCAGCATTCGCCCAAAGGTTCAGGGAAATTGGACCTGATCGATATGGAGGTCACTGGCCAAGAAGCTGAGGTACAAAATTTTTTAGAGGCCTATTTTTTTTTTAGAATTGTACAGTGCAAATGGCAACTAATACGTTACATATCATTGTTAAAATTAATATTACTTTCCTTTTCGATTCACGGCGTAGTATCCAATTGTATAAAAACAGTAACTGTAAAATCTATTCATCTGTATAACGGTTATGCAAAAGAAAATATTTTACTTGCCACTTATACTAGTGTATAAATTTTAATCGCTGGATGTCATCTGGCAATGTGTTGTAATATAATATACGTGTATTGTATGTGAGTTTTTAAGAGAGCTGGTGATTCTGATACCTGATGAATATGATTACCACGCCGAGTATTAGAGTAATATTCGTAGATAGCAGTATTCACTGAAAATATCTCACCCATGGATGAAACGACATCCTTAAGACGAGATAATATATCTGAATCTTTACATTTTTATTTTGTAAACACGTGTTAGCAATCTGAAAACATTTCGTATTTACCAAGAAAGGTTTCCATCCGCATATAAATATCTCGTATTTATGAAAAAAAAAAAAGAAAAGAAAAAAAGAGTCCAAAAACAGAAAATGTTTGTGTAAACGTCGGATGTTAAGCATTTTGTGACTTAAGACTCTTAGTCGGTTCAGCAGCAATGGTCGAAAAATATTGGTTGAAGATAGTAGCCTTCTCGCCAGATCATTACATCACAATCATTATCTTTTAAATGAACTTTTTCTACCATGTTTCTGGTTCATATGGTTATACTTTTTACAATAATCCTGATCGCGTTTGCTGGTTTTAACATGTGTCGTGAATTTTCTCAGCAATAATTCATACATTTGGAAGTGTTGGAAGAAATTATGAGATACTTACGTTTACAAATGAAATTACGTGTTGAAAATACGTTACTTTATTCGGCGTGTACTCATCGTTTGAATGATTGATTGTTAGGGATTCCGGGGGCGTCAACTACCAAGGTCATGAGTCCGGCACCGACCTACCGTCGGCTACTGGGGTTTTCCCAACATGTATCTCCCACCAGCGCGAAACCGCTCCAGCCGGGACAAACTCTAAGCCGGTTTCCCGGCATGTGTGTTAGTGTAGTGCATGATAGTGAAAGTGTGTGTAAGGGGCGAGGATAAGACAAGGAAAAGGAAGGAAATATCGCGCGCGGTTCGTGGCCCGTTTGTTAGGGTACTGCTCCGGCATTCACCTAGTGTAGTTAGAAGAAACCACGGAAATCTACCGATCAGACCGCTACCGATCAGAAATCTACCGCTGGCCGCAAGAAGTTTCCTCCAGATAGCGACTGAATTTGACGTAGCTGACAAAAGTGTTGAAAATCCTGCCTCCGTCGTGTCTCAAACCTACGACCTCCCGTCACAGGAACTGCAGTGACATTAGTTGATGCCCTGAGCCACCTCTCCCGGTGTATTGATAGGGAACTATCAGTTGGTCGGTAGAATTGACCTCCAAAGAGTGACTGAATTCGGTTCAGTTATATAATTTGCATACAAAAATGCGTTATCTTCGGGACTCCAACACCAGGAACGACCTGCTGCAGAGGCAATCATTTTGTTGCTCAGTTATGGCAACATGCGACATTTTAGACATCTACTGTCTAAAATTGTATATATTTGATATAAACGTATTATAATTTTATTTAAAATATTAAATATTATAATTTGCGATATCACAATATAACCTTCACATACACTTATACAATGTGGAACTAGGAGTCAAAATTTTGAATTATTGAATTGAAATCTTGAAAGTCATCTCACTTTAATGTTACTGTACTCGCACATTATGCATTTGTAGAAAGAAATCGTTGCGTTAAAAAAGTACATTGTATTTTTGAAAGAACGTGACAATGTCTTTGCTGCAATTATCACCTTTTATTTAATCTTCAGGCACCAGATTGTCATGATTGGAATAGTTCTTTTTTATTGCCAATTTCAGGGTTAAGTTATGTGCTTTGAAACCTCCATAAATTTTCAGGAAATTCCTATATTTAAAGATCTGGATTCTATCGCACTGCAAAAATAAGTAGTCACAAGCCTGGTAGTTATAATTTTAATGACCACTGGAGAACTTCTGAAAAATTAAATTTCTGGAGTCGTGGCCTTAGTGGGCGAACATCGTGTAAATCAATTCTCCGAAACGAGTTTTTTATAAACAGTAAAGTTTATAGCCCGTTAAATATAATCCTATTACTCGCAGGCGCTACTTGTGACGGCGACCCCTAACTCTGCGCTTCTCGAGAACGTGACGGCGTGAGCACGTGAGGAATCGACGCGTTTCTGAGCACAATCCGTCGACCGCCTCCGTGGCCTTATGCCCCTGAGTTTCACACGCAAGTGCATTGGTCAGAGATGCAATCTACTATACTTAAACATTTCCTTCTCAACTCCTGATGAGTGATCCATCCTGGTGGGGACTCGCAGCCCAGTGATCTAACTTTGATTCCCTAATGAGAAAAACTTATTTAATTGCTCAGAATGCCACCTATGAATGCCCCCTTGAGTTGGAAACGTTTCCAGTTTCCAAATTTATCTAAAATCTCCATTATTTCTCGTCTTTATACTTATTTAGTATATTATTAGTACAGCCGCGACTTTTGATCGTCACAATTTTGTATTCAGTGACGATCCGTGCCTTGTGCTCTACCCCTTTGTTAGTTTGGCGAATACCACAAGGACTTCCAGAAGGCCTTGTCAGAGTGGCTGAGTTCCTCGAGGAGCGCGCCTCCTTTAAGGTCGAAGCAGGGTGGGGAGCAGGGTTCGCTCTCACCTTTGGGTGGTGACCTCCGCCTGGAGCGCCGGCCTTCGCCATTAGCCTTCCTCGGAGGGGGCGACTTTGGCTCCGCTGGCACAAGAAGTGAAAGGCCGGAGTCTTATCTTGCACAAAATTACGGCGCGACGATAAATTTTGTGTTAGTTTTCTTGAATATTGTTTAACACCACGCTTTCCTGACTTTATCCAATGGTTTCACAAATAATTAGATAAAACGTACTTAACAGTAATTAAGAAAAAATCGGGGTCAATTATTAAAAGAAATTGGTGAATATAAAGATAATAATAATAATAATAATAGTAATAATAATGATAATAATAATAATAATAATAGTAATAATAATGATAATAATAATAATAATAATAATAATAATAAAAATTATAATAATAGAAATAGTAACGGTAGTACTAATAGTAATAGTAGTATTAATGGAGTAGTTGTAATGGCTCGTGGCTAACGCTTGTCAGCGTGCTCACTTTCTACTACGCGGCTCCGGTTTCGATTCCCGGTCGAGCCAACACTATAGTGTGTATTTTCCTTTGCAATATCCCAGTATATGTTGCTGTGTGGTGATGAGAAACTTCACACTTTGAGAAGACCGGAATACGGCGAGGGGATAGCTACAGGCTAACCACACGTATCCCCTTAACGCATGGCCGCGAGGCAGGGACGTCGCCGGTAGGCCTGCGCCAGTTCACGGGCTGTCGTGTTAAGCTGCTACATACATTCAGTAGTAGTAGTAGTGATAATAGCGGTAGAAGAGTGATACTTCATGAGATTCGTTTATAAAATGGTGTTCAAAACGGCAAATAAAAAAAAACACCCTACTAAATCACAACCTAAGATATTTACGTTATGACTCAAATGCCCAAAACCACTAATAATTAAAAATACAAGTTTAAAATGGATAAAAAATGATCACGCAGAGAGATATTAGACTAGACCAAAAACTAACGTGCAAATAACACATTATATAAAAAATGTGAAAATTGCAAAACTATAGCCACTTCAGACTAAGCATAGAATGTGGGATAACTTTATTCAAATCCATTATCAGATCATCACCTACTTACGCTTGCCCCGTGGAACTGCAAAACCTAACCTGGAGAAAATCCAAATTGTAGTAGTCAAAATAAATTTTGTGACGTATAATTGCACCGTGGTACGTGTCAGAGGCAAATTAGAAACTAACTGAAAATATAAAATTTGAATTCTCACATCAGACGTATATCAGTAAAGATTATTGAGGAACTACCAATAGCGGAATGTGTTAAAAACTTTAATATAGAACGTTCTGCAGAAAACAACCCAATTATTTCAAGGTTAAATTACGACCGCCATAAACGCTTGATTAAGAATTCAAATTGAATACAGATTATTAAACAAAAAATCAAACAATAGGATGTCACAAATCCAAACACTAAATTACGAGAATCATAGCAAAGTGAGAGGGAATTTCGACTAAATGAACTCACCACCTGACTGTGCCCTAACCCAGTATTAGTATTATGTTATGTTAATCTCTCTAAAATCAGTGGATTGAAAGATAGAAAATAAAGCTGTTAATTTTACTAACGATAATGTAATATTACACATGACAGCAGTACACTAGACGGTGATACGCAGCACTTCATGCCGTTTCAACACACTTCGACGCCATTTCAACTCTTCACTCAACTGCACGACACACGCAATTTGTGTTTTAACTTACTATGAGTAAGGTTTAAAAATTGCTTACTACATTGATACTAAATTAATTCTAACATATTTCTAGGACGACGTACTCTAAACGCATGGTCCTCGGCCATTTCACCGGAAGGCGCGAGCGTCGGCCACGGGTGCGGGCGGCGCATTTGCGGAAGGGCTACCGAGCGTTGCTTTTCGCGACAAATGAAAGTCAAAAGTGCGAGGTAGAATTTCCGGGCGCGGACCAGGGCGCGCTCCAAACCGAGCAATACCCTAATAACCGGACATGAACCGCGCTCAAATTTTCCTTCCTCTTCCGTGTACTATACTCAACCCCCACCCCCACCCCATACGTGGCAGGAGACCAGTCGGGAGCTGAGGGTGTGTCCCGGCTGGCGAAGTGCCCCTCTGGTCGGAGATGGCTGAGTTGGGAAAACCCCGCAAGACGACGTGTAGCATGGCACCGGGTTTCGCAGGAAAAGATCACCGCCCCTTCCTGCGGTAAAACATGCACTACACATGCGGAAAAATGAGCTTAGGAGTTGACGAGACCGCGAGAAATCGCATGTATTCCAAACACGATAGTTTCTGATATTTTCGTTCTCATTTCTCATATTTTAATATAAGCATTAAAACTTAAAAGAAATCAACATATATTTAGTACCACTAGATTATTTATTTATGTATTTTTTTATTTATTTAAGTCAAAAACAGTTAAAACTGTGTGACGTGCTATGAGGAGCACTAATTTGAATTTACATTTATGTCCAGAAGCAAAACAAGGGACCATCTCAGCATTTGCGCGAGGATCAGGGAAACTGGGCGGAAACCTGATCGAGATGGGGGTCGTTGGGCCAGAACTTGAAGTTCAATACTTGTTACAGGTTCATTACAATTATACAACCCAAATGGCGTAAAATACATTAAATGTCATTGCAAAAATTAATATTACTTTCCTTTTGGATGCTCGGATGCTCTGAGAAACTAGATACATAGAAATAACAATTTAAAAATTTAGCAACTATAAGGATAGTTGACAAGAATATTAATTTTCCTAAGCACATTCCATCAATATCCCCAGTATTCAATGAATTTCAGTACCATGCATTCTTTAATGAAGAGCTTCTCATTCCATTAATCTGTCCATGCGGGTATGCGTCATGGAACTACGCCAATGAATTTGGACTCTAATGCAAAAAAGGCTACAAACGCATTGGAGGAAATTCGTTTCCGATGCTTTCCGGGAATCATTCTACAAATTCGCAGCATGCCTTCGATGCCTAAATGTTACTAATGAAAAGATAATCGTTTATTCACGCGGAAACTCGATACAAAGGCTCGTGAAACGTCTGTCTGCAAACAAAATCATCTCGAAATTAGGTCTATCTGTTCCGTTCAACACTCAAATGATCACTGTAGATGGACATCAGGTTGTAATTACAAGTCTAGTTAGTGAAGAGAACCACTGACAAACGTATTCGGTTCCAACGCTGCAAGTTATTCGCAAACCTGGCTGTTGAGGAAGTAAACATTTGTACATCCTTGCGCAACACGCCGCCATGACAGCAAAACGCGCCAGTAGTACGGCTAGGAGCGGAGTTTTATCATTGTACCATTTTCATCGGACGCTTAATAAATGTCGCGAAAGGACTTTATGATCCTATGAATCATGCATTTTGAGCGAGGCACTCACAATAATGTCCGCTCTGGGGGAGTGGGAGGGTGGAGAGCCCTGGAGAAGCTGGCGGCGTGCGGGATGGAAATTCGCAGATGACATTTTTATTAGCTTCCAGAGGCCGTCCGCTTTCTGTGGAAATGAAATGGACTTCGCGGCTGGGATCAGATGACCGGCCATTGTGCAAGACTCGACAGACGAAACGATATTTTTCCAGCAATGTTTCGGAGGCCATGTCGCCCTGACGCGTATTAAGGACGCTGCGCGTCTCCGCGGTCAGGCATCGGCGTCCGATGGTGCAAATATCGACATTGTAATCCTGGCGCTCTTGGAATGTGCCAAGGTGAGTGTATGTGGGGGGTTGCAACAATGGACGAACCCGCAGGCTTCTAGGGAGGTCTGCCTCAACCAGTTGAGTTCATAGGCGCGACGTCACAGCTCAACTTCAATCCTTTGAAAATAGTGCTCCGGCAAGCATAGTGCTTCGCCAAGGTATATCAAAGGCTCCTACATTTGGGAGACCAGATATTTTTTGAAAAAGAACTTATCGGTAGTATACCTCATCTCGTTTTTCTGTAATTTGTGCACGTTTATTGCGGCATTGCATAATTTTTTGAGACAAATGTACGTAGTGTTATTAAAAATGTCGTGCTATACCAAAATGGGACCTTTGTGATCCAGTAGTCGAGACGAGAAAGAAGTCTTTGAAATAATATTTCCGGCTTACATAGCTCATGGCATCAAATGTCATTGAAGATCCTCCGATCGGGAAGTCCTAGTTCGTTGCCCGACGGTGTCAAGATATTCGACACTAACTAGATAGCTAGGTCGGGACCAGTGACCATCTGGAGGAGTATTCTAGAGGTCGGTTGCTGTGACCGGTATTTTTCCTTGTCTTTTACGATAAACACCAGCCGATTGCCGGGGCAGTATCCTCGCAGACGGGATACCGACCGCGCGCGAGCTTTCCTTCCTCTTCCTTGTTCTATCCTTACGCTTTACTTACACATACTTTCATTTTCATGAACGTCACTACTACACATCTCGGGAGACCAGTTGGGAGCTGGTTCCGGGGATGGTTGGGAAAAAATTGCAAGCCGACGGGTATGTAGTCTGTAAAGTTTGCCATACAGCAGAAGAAGATATTACCTTCCTCCAGGAATAAAACATGCACTACACTTACGGATGAAATGACCTTGGTAGTTAAAGCACCTGGAATCACTAATCAATCAAAATAATTCTACAATTGATTTTATTTGAATCTTAAAATTTGACCGTCTATCATTTTGAAAAATTAAAAGGAGACAATATTAATCTTTTGCTTGGAGAGCACTGCGAATAAATAGCAAGACCTTTCGATAAAAGCAGGGTCTGTTATTTGTACTTTTCCATATACGTGCGTATATATGGCGTAATATACGTAGTATAAGGAAATTAATGCACTGGTGCCGAAAATCGATTTCGAGATTTCGACAAAATTACACGTGTCCCTTGTTACCGTAAAAGTGTTGTTTTTTTAAGTGTCCGTCTGGCCATCCGATCGTCTGGTGTCTATGAACACTACTAGCACTTAAACCATGTGTTTTTCCAAATTGAAGAAACCCGTGTTGATCTGGCCCGAGTCGAATCTTTGAGATTTTGAAAGTTATTCTTTAAAATTTGGGGGTACTTTACATGAAGCCCCCCAGACATTTTCAAAATTTTATCAAAACTACTCCAATTCTTTTCTTTAAATTTTTTGTAAGAATAGAGAAACACTTATAATGATACACTTATAATGATGGCATAGGTTTGATTTTGAGGTTTAATACTAAATTTTAGAAAATTTCAAAATGTTTCAGGCGTCTTTTTACAATTACAAAATTCAAGATAAATGTTTTTACTTCAAATAAAATTCTTTATCCATAGTAAGTTCTTTCATTAAGGTCACGTACATTTTGTGAACATTTTAGTAGTTTTCGCCCAATATTGTCTTCAATATGTGCAATTTCAAAAAAATTCAGAAACAAGATTTTCTTAAAAATTGCTCCTAATGTTTTCTCCGACGTTTGGTAGGGATAGTTCTAAATACACTCATAAACGCCATATTGCTCATTGGTTTTGTTATTTTTTTCAAAAATTACCAAAATGTAATTTTTGACGTGCTTCTCATGTTGATAATATTTATACTAGCGCAATTTGTTCACATTATATATACGAGTGCATGATCTTTAAATAATGTCAGGTATAGTTTCTCGAAAGCTCTACCGTTTTCTGTGAAAACTAGCTCAAAACGCCGCATTTTCGGAAACGCTCAAATGCCATTTTCTTAAAAATATAGCGGTCCTCATCAGCGCTGTACTGCCAAAGGTTGCAGTACAGTTTTAAAGGGGACCGCGAAATGTCGGTCGAAACGTAGTCCCCTCAGCCTTCGACGCGGCATCACCCGGACAGCCCAGATTATTTGAATGAATTCGTGGGTCAATGATTCCCACCACACTCAGATTTTTTGACCATCTTCCCTTAACCCATTTATAAAATTCTGAGATCATCCCGTGTTTTTCTTTTGAACAGTAAATAAAGCTTTAGTGTATATGCTTGTTGAATTTTCAGTCATTCTTCGGGTTGACGAATCTGATCAATATTCCACACAAAATAAACAAACGCAAGTTCTCGACGATCGCTTTCCGTCTTATCCTCACGGATGGGAAGTTTTAATGCGTCATAAAATAAATACTGCTTTCAGCGACAAAGTTACTCTCATATTGCTTTAATAGACATCGCACGGTAAGGCAGTGAGAAAACTTTGTAGGTAAATTAATAAAAGACTGATTAATTAATTCCTCAGTGTTAACAGAAGTTTCCAAACTGTTGAAGAATTATCCATCCCAGGTTAGCAACGAATTAGTTCAAAATAAACGATCATTGTTCGTTAAAGAGGAGAACCAACTGAATGATGTACACGATTATTCCATTAAAATATATTAAACCAGTTACTTCTTGCAAAATAAACACTCATTTTAGAATAATGTATGAAATTACAAGTCACTTTCTTTGAATACAAACAAACTTATACGTCAGCGTTCAATTTCGTTGATACTTAATAACTAAGTAACAGTAATTGATATTGATTATAAAAATAATCAATTACAAGCTTACGTATCTAATCATCTGATCACTAAAATAATAGGAGAATCACAATTTTCTGATAATATTTTTCCTGAGAGCTACATAAAGCCTGAAAGCCCACACAAGCAGAAGCTAATGAAACCTATTGGATAATTTTTGACTCTTTAATTGGAATTTAATTACTGTAACATGAATTTAATTGCCTTAATTTTTGCAATAATACGGGGTTTGTATAACTTAATTATGAGGATAACAAACCACTCCTACTACCGGATCCCTTAATTTCAATAGTATTCAATTAATATTTTCAAAAATAATTTTTAATATTCACTTATTATTCGTTGAGGAAGGGATAGTTTATTATTAGTTGTGTTGTAGTGCCAAAAACGGCCGTGTGTGTTTATATTTTACCAGTGTGTTTATACTCCAAATGCCAATAAAAATCGTGTTAAACTAATATTCGTTCTGGATGATTTACAGGTCATACTTGAATATACTCTGGATGATTTTGCTGGGGAAAATAATTCATGAACTCTATTTTTTCTCTTGTTTGACAGATGTTTCTGTCAATATCAGAGATGTAGAAATGAACGCTTTTTTCCGTATATAAAAAATCGCTCATCGAATTAATATAATTCTGGAAGATTTACTTTACTTAATTGAATGAATTCTGCAGTTTTTGCAAAGGTGATTATTTCTAAACATATTTCTCCTCATATTTACAATTAAAAAGCTATATAATGTTATATACGGGATTCTAATATAAGTAATATCTTGTCATTAAAATGTGGAGATGCAAATAAGCACAAATTATTTTACAGTATTTATGCAGATATAGTATATGAGAAAGTGCTCAGATTTTATAAGTTTTCTATCACAGATAAAATCCCTTTGTTTTATTAAAAATAATTGACAATAATAAATCAATAAATCAACAAATCAAAATAATTGACAATAATTTTGGAATTAATGAACAATTAAAGAGCAAAACATTGTTGACATTTGATGTGAATATCAATTGGAAGGTGCGAATGTTTACTACCTTCTTATCACACTCTATTTACTCTGCGTTTTTCTAATGAATGTTAATCATAACTGTTTTCTAGAAATTAATTAGCAATTAAAGTGTAAAAATTTATCTACGTTTTTTGGACTAAGTGAATCAAATATTAGCAATGCTTTGCTATCTTGATAGTAAACTTAAAAGCCGATGTTTTTTAAGAAAATACATAACAATTGAGTTGACTCATGTATTGTGGTACTTAATTAGCAATTAAAGTGTCACACAATGTCCAAGGTTTCGTTCGTTTTGCCGCCACAAATTTATAGCCCTACTATGGGCGATGTCGTTTGGTGCGGTTGTGCTGGAGATAACCACAAGCTGCCACGTAATGGCTTCCTTTTTAATTCTTTTATACAGCACGGTTTAACAACTCAACACTAGAGTATATAATATAGGACGTTCAAACGTAGTGAATTTGAAAAGAAGTGGAAGAAATAATGTCTATGACGGTCTAGCTTTGCGTGATGCGCAAATTTTGCTAATCCGTTTGTCCAAATTATATCCCCTGGCTGAATAACAATATATAGAGATGACATACAGCTGAAAAGCTAAAGCCTTTCCACTAAACAATATAAAAACAATAACTAAATACATTTATGCGACGTGAAACTACACAAAGCTATCTTCAATTTTTGCCCTAAATGCAAACTCGGAATGTGGCACGTCATGTACCTCTTTAGAGGTTCCTCTAAAGAGGTCCAGGAAACACATGTTCCTAGCGATATTCCTTTAGACTTCATGGCTTATAGTTGTCCTTCAAACATCACATACAGTTTTGATTTTTTTTTGACAAAAATAAATCAAAATGAAAAAAGTCCAGAAGCTTCTAGAGACTTATTTTTCTGTTCATAATTCAGATAGGCAACTAACAGAAATCAATTTTGTGGAAGGGATCTTTTGAACGGAAACACATTGAAAAATTATACAAAACGTCCTACTTCCAGATGCGAATGCTTCATAATCCGCTTCCAAATCGCAGTTGTAACCGCGAGTTGCTCTGGTTGCATCTGACGGAACACAAAACCTCGGCGTGGGAAGGCGGCGCTCGCACACGGGGAAGGGAGAAGCGCCCATGGCACCGAAATGGTCCCGAGTATTGTATCTCAGATGTAATGTACAATACAAACCCCTTTTGGTCATTGTTCACAGTTGAAGCACTTTGGGTACAAGTAATGACCACTTATATTTGGGACTAAATGAGAATTAATGGTTTTAAGAGGTAGAAGCAGGGCTTGTGGCTATTTTTTGGTCAGCATACTCGCTTGCCACTACGCTGCCCCAGGTTCGATTCCCGGTCGAGCCAAGGCTAAAGAGTGTGTTTTCCTTGTAATGTTATAGTATACGTTGCTGCGTGACAATAAGAAAATTCTCTTCTCACTTTGAGATAACCTGAATACGGCGGGGATGTCTACGTGCTAACCACACATATCCCCTTAACCCATGGCCGCTAGGCAGGGACGTCGCCAGTAGGCCTGAGCCCGTTCACGGGTTGTCGGGTCAAGTGCGTGCATACATACATACATACATACATACATACATACATACATACAGGAGAGAAGTAGCAGCTCTCTTTTATCTCATATTTAAGAATGTTCCTAGCATAATCACATTCCATTTTGCAAACTTTAAAAAATAAATAAAAAATGACAATCAATCCATTCAGCTCGCATTCATTTGGCCACTCTAGGATCACGCGGTCGCGCCACTTGTATTCAACGAGGTCCAGACACATTCTCCAGGGGGCAAGAGCACTGGAACCCACCCATGCTCGAGGCGGGACTAGAACCGGCGATCCTTCCATCCGAGATCTCCACGGCACTACTGCCTTAGCGATCTCGGTTATCTGTATCGGCATTTGTTTATTTTATTACAATCATACGCATTTACTTAAAGTTAGGTGTTCTTGTTCGTACTAATATGCATTTTAGAAAATTTAATACACTCAACACTGTAATAGTTATCAAAAAGGCACAAAAATGCTAATTCTGAGGTTACGTGCAAAGACAGTACCAAAGCTTCCTGGCATGGCGTTTATAAACGAACATTTTTTTATAGTAAAGTAGACGTTTTCAACGGAAATGTAACAGATTTTTTCGATATACCAAGGTGAACGCGACAATTGTCACGCCCTGCCACGTGAACCAAACAATTGTCACGCCCTGCGGTCAAGTGACAAACAAGTGGATTGATGAAATTCATGCAGGAAAGCGACTCAGCCTTCAGTCGCTTTAGACGTAATAAAACACATGAAAATAAAAGGATGCTAAAGACGTTACGAAACTACGTAAAACAGAAAATTATAAATGCGAAAACTATGTATTACTGTGATTTTATTAAAGTAAAAATGAATACAAAAGAAATTCGGAATTCTCTGAGAAATTTCGGAATCATGTAAGTAAAGTTATCAAAAGCGTTTCTTCATTACAATCAAATTATGTCGTCACGGCCAAACAATTGAAATGTGTTCGCTTTAATTTTTCTGCAAAATATGTTACAAATCCTATGGTGTAAATATATATATATAAACATATATGTATATATATATATATATATATATATATATATATATAAATATAAATATATCTTCGTACTTCTTTTTTTCTCTATGCATTGTGTGTAGATATCCTCGCGTGTGTGTACCACCAATTCGGAGGGAGGTTCAGAGGCAGAAGTCGTGGAGAGAGCCGGCGACCAAAGAGCCCACCGCCCCCGACCAGTGACGTTCTATTCGCGCGAACCCACCCACTGAATTATCTTAGTATATACTATAGCTGTTATACTATTGATCAGTACTGCCACTGTCTCTCAGAGACTATGGCCTAGAGCAAGGATTCTAGGATCGATGCGGCGAAATATTGGACACAAACTACAAAGTTTACCGACTTCAGCCACGATCTGGATCTAGTGGCGACACCGAACCCGGTAACTGCCGATGCGACGGGCCCCTGCCTGCACGTTGTCTCACCTCGTCAGCCAATTTCTAACAGCGGTTCTAATTCTTGCACCCTTGCCGACTGATCCCTTCTCGACAGAAGCCTATACAAGCGCCGGTGCGGCCCCACTCAAAGCAGTCGCCAGCTTTCCTCGAGTGAGCAAATCCCCCTGGATTCCTAACGGTGACCAGGCGTTCCGGTCGGGAACACCGACACTGTCACGTGGACGCATGGCACGGGCTTCGCGCTCAATGAGCGAACCCTGGACGTCTCTTGGCGACTAGGTGCCACGCCGGACGCGAGGAATTGTACCGGAGAGTTCTGTACCGGACGCGAGGATCCAATCGCCCATGCTGCCGCCGCCGCCGCCGCCACCGTCGCCACCGCCGCCATAGCCGCCTTAACCGCAACCGCCGCCACAGCCGCCACCGCCGCCACAGCCACCACAGCCGCCACAGCCGCCACAGCTGCCACAGCTGCCACAGCTGCCACAGACGCCGCCAAGCCTTTGCTGCCACTGCCAGTGTGGTGTCACCGCTTGTACGACTTGTCCGCAGCTTTTGCCCACCTTTCAAGATGTAAGTGTGAAGTCCTTGTATCAAGCACATGAACTTAAGTTGCATGTAATAAACAACCAATGAGCGTAGGGTGTCATGTTACTCGCTTGACATCCTGCTCCCTTCACATGGCGTCACGACATGGAGGTCCCGCAAACGGGGAACCGCCGTCCTGAAGGATCTTGATGGAGACTTGAAACGTCCAACTGGAACGTCGTTTCTCAGCGACACTCACGTCGTTAGATGTAAAGTGCGTGCTGTGAGGAGGCGGTTCTATGCTCCTGGTTGGTAGCGATTGCCCGGTAACTCACCAATTGGATTTCGACCTGCCGATCTTTGGATCAGGATTGGGGGTGGGACATCCCCTCGCACCCACATAAAGAAGTCCGACGAGGCCATTGATATATCGCGTCAGGTTACTCCAGAGACCAGTGATACGTCGTTAAGGAGGGGCAGTGAAAAGACGGTTTGGGGACACCGAGCTGCCCGGGCCTCAGTTCGGGTGGTCCCTAGTGTGGCTCGTGCCTTCGTCGTGACAGTACCCCTTACACATAGGTATTGAGTGAGGTTTATCCAGGCGCATTGATAAGACTTCGATGCTACCCGGGCAGCTAGTAGCCTTGGAGTGGCAGAGTGGCTCTACTCCGCATATACAGATGCCAGCCCAATGGTGTATTTGTGAGAAGAAAAGGACAAAGAACCTTCATGAACACTCTTGGAAAGCAATATCCTAGCCACTACCTAGAGGAGAAATCCAGCTGTCGCCAGTTCCGATCGGTAGCTTTCCGTGGCTTCTCCACTCAACACCAGGCGAATGTTGAAGCAGTATCGTAACCATAGAGCCATTGCCCACGTGCGATATTTCCTTCCTCGTCCTCGTGCCATTTCTTCCCTTACACTCACACATTCGCACACAGACACTTGCATGTACTACATTACCACACAAATCAGAAGACCATACGAGTCCTTCAAGCGTATTATATAGAAAAATGTGGCCTTTTTTATTTAACACAGGCATCCAATAATGATAATGTCCCATTAAGTGTGTTCTTCAATAATAAAAATGATCTACAAATATCATTGAGTTTTATATATATATAATTAATAGTTATTGGCAGCCTGTCCTGAATAAAAAAGGTGTCTTTATATTATTTTAAATAAAGGACGAGGAAACAGAGAAAACTTCTAATTCGAGTTCTAAGCTTACCCCGACTGAGACCGTTCCGTGCTGGGAGAGACATTGGAAGGGGAAATCCCTTGGAACCCTGGGTGTAGCTTCACAATCCGAACCTCACCATACAGTGGGGGAGGAACACTGCCATCTCCCGGACTGAAACATTCATTACACTGTCCGGATTAATGACCATAGCAGTTGACGTGCACCGAATCGATCAACCGATCCGATCCAGCGGAATCCTTCCTCTGCAGCCGATCGCGATACCGGCGCGGTTATGCCACTGGCGATGACTGATTGACTGTTAGTGATTCCTGGCACTTAAACTACTATAGCCATTAGTCAGGTAAATGTAGTTCATACTTTATCGGGAGGAGGAGATGTTCTTTTCTGTGGTTTGGCGAGATCCGGGGCCGACCCACCATCAGCTAGCGAGGTTTCTCTCAACCAGGCATCTCCCACCAGCGGGGCATTGTCTCAGCCGGGTCAAGCTCTAAGCTCCCGTCCGGTCTCCCGCCGACCCACAATCGGCTAGCGAGGTTTCCCCTCAACCAGGTATCTCCCACCAGCGGGGGGTCGTCCCAGCCGGAACAGGCTCCAAACTCCCGTCCGGTCTCCCGCCGACCCACCATCGGCTAGCGAGCTTTCTCTCAACCAGGTATCTCCCACCAGCGGGGCATCGTCTCAGCCGGGACAATCTCTAAGCACCCGTCCGGTCTCCCGCCGACCTACTATCAGCTAGCGAGGTTTCTCTCAACCAGGCATCTCCCACCAGCGCAGGGTCGTCCCAGCCGGAACAAGCTCCAAGCTCCCGTCCGGTCTCCCGCCGACCCGCCACCGGCTAGCGAGCTTTCTCTCAACCAGGTATCTCCCACCAACGGGGCATCGTCTCAGCCGGGGCAAGCTCTAAGCTCGGTAGGCCACGAGTGAGCGGCGGGTGCGACCGCCAACGCAGTTCTGCCCGCACCCACCGCCAAGCCCCGTCGCGTTCGGCCTTGTGTCTCCTCACCCCCCTCCCCCGCCCTTCTCCGCGCCGCGCCTGTGAAGCCGCGAAAGACTCCGCAGCGCCCAGCTCCAGGCGCTTCCCGCACACCTGCACGCCGACGCCGACGCCGCACCGCCGCGCCGCGCCGGTATTAAATAACCAAGTTTGTAAAACTTTTTCCATTTAAAGCTAAACTCGTAGAATAGCGCTTACTCGGAGAAGGAAAAAATATATATCCTTTACTCTTTCTCGGGACTACACCATAACAGCACCAATTGCCGGTCTCACAAAAAGCTCGCGGTTTCAGGCAAATAAAAGCAACGTAAAAAGTTGAACTGCTGGAATGGCGGTGACACAGCGGCTGGGGGCGAGGGCGTGGGCGAGGGCGAGGGAGCGTGAGCGGAAGTGA
>BOPP01000055.1:4207657-4220411 GCA_017312745.1 Gryllus bimaculatus
AGAGCGGGGGCGAGAGCGGGGGCGAGAGCGGGGGCGAGAGCGGACGCGAGAGCGGGGGCGAGAGCGAACTAAAAGACAATGTACACTTTTTGGAAAAGACGAGAACATCTTGCTTAATTTTTGTTTAATATAAAGGAAATGTATATTATATTATTATTAAAAACGTTCCAAATTGTTACTTTAAATTTTCTTCATAGGGATAGAGCAAGAGACGTTTAAGAAATAGCGCATGTCTCAGTTTCCTAGAACTCTCTAAATTTAGGATATTTATTACCTATCTGTTAATTCTTGTGCTTTTAAAATAGTAATGTGAAATGTTTTAAATTCTCTTTCTAAGAGTATAACGCGTGAGAAAGTAAAATTAAAGATTTCAGAAAAATCATATTTTTCGAGTGTATCAACAGATTTAGAAATTTTCTTATAATTCCTGCAACAAGGAGTCAGGAAATAATTATATTTTACCTTTGGGAAATAATCTATACATGTGTCTATTCTATAATAGATAAGTGTTCACTTTACTGTTAAATGTAAAAATATGAGCAACGTGGTCACTATAACATAGACAATTCGTTATTATTTCAAATCTAGTAGTAAGCTTGGTAACTAAAATTTGATTGCATATTTTATTTAACTACTGTTTAGATATATTCACTGTCGTATCTGCTTTAAAATAGTAAAGTAAAGGAAAAAGAGGAATTAAGAAGATATACATTTAAGCAGAGAAACTGTTTATTTCCGAATTTTACCCAGAAATTCAATGCCCAAATGTATAGATACGCTGAATTCAAATGAGTGAATACTAATTTTCTCATCACCAGATTTTCTAAGAAAGTGTAATAATCTATAGTTCGCGTTGTAGGAGGTCTATATATGCACTGATTTGGATACACTTCTCCCTATACTGCGTCAATCGCAGGTTTTAACTGTTTCTGATGTAAAATAAGCAAACAAATAAATAAATGCAAAGTAAGATGAATTTGCACGTAGTAAAATGTACGACTCTTATTTCAAATACATTTGCAATTGAGATTGAAATACGAAATAAAGTTACAAACAAGTTTCCGATGTAAAATCACAATCAGCCATATGGAGGGCCCTTATTTGATTCCCTCGTTCTACAATAGGATCTTGTACGATAAAATTAGGAATTTGGAGGGTGTTTATTTCATCATGACCCAAAAAATATTCTGTAAAGCAAAAACGTCTATTTCACTTTGTTTGCACTGTAATGCTGCCTAGATACTTTAAATTTTAGACATAGAACATTATAATTTATATGGATTTTTTGGCGTGTACGCAACCCGTATTTTTTCTGAAATTGTTCACAGCGAGATCGCCATACCAAAGATTTTCTGAGTCAAAATAGGTTCACATGACTCTAGTCTAGTTCCGTTTACGTATTTTGAAGTGAATGCAGACAACATATTTTTATTTTCAACTAGTTATTATAGCGTACAGTAACGACGCTCATTCTCTAAACCTGTAATAAATGACAGCCTGTATTTAAGCAACAAAGAGAGAAGTCTCGCCTAGGATACACAAATGCATTGCTGCGCACGAGGGAATTCCCGCCTGCCAGGGCACAAGCTCTAAGCTCCCGACATGTGAGCTAGTCTAGTGCATGTAAATAGGCGAGTATAAGTACGGGATGAGAATAGGACAGGGAAGAGGAAAAAGTGTTCGCGCGCGGGCCGTGGCCAGTTTGTTAGGTATTTTAGCGTTTGCCTGGTGTGCCGTATGTTAGCATTTGCCTGGTGTAGATCCAGGTAACCACAGAAATCTACCGATCAGAGCAGCCGAACGCTAAAATTCTCCTCGAAACAGTGGTTGAATTCGTCCTAGTTATCTAGGTAGTAAAGAAAATACTGCCATTGTCAGGGATCGAACCTTAGGACCTGCCGGTCAGAGGTACTGCAGTGACATCGATTGATGATCTGATTCACCTCATTCCAGGGAAGAAGAAGAAGAAGAAGAAGGAGAAGAAAAAGAAGAAGAAGAAGAGAGGTTCCTGATAAAACAACGAAGACAATCGCGAGATTCGCGTATGAACGTTTCAAGAGAAAAAAGGTAAATTGAAGCAATTTTGAGTTTTATTGGCGAATTAAAGGAGTGGGAAGGATGAAGTACATACATGTAGCCAAATGGTTTGCGTGACAATGTGGTTTTGAAACTAAATAAGTCAGTGATAAGAACAATATCATTTAAATTGACAAGAATTGCATGTGAGGATAATTTTAATTTGTCATTTTTCAGTTTTTCATACTTAAGATACTAGCAGAATTCAATAAATTAAATTTTAAAAGAAAGATGTGTATATGGGATAATCAATACGATAACTTCCATATGATCCATGAGTTTTCCTTTGGTAGTCGTAAAAAAAAAGAGTGAAATGAAAGCTACTCTAATAGGTAGTTCTCTGAGGTACTAATGTGGACCACGTTCCGCTAGCCATCTTTCCTTCGTTATCCTCGTTCCTGCTCTTACAAACAGTTATATTTTGCTACAATACTGCAATGTCGGGAGACCATTCAGGAGGTTATAGCTGTTTTTTCGGCGGAGATAATTGGACTGAAACCCCTCAAGTCGTGGGATATCACGATTCTGGAACACGACTACTTCCCAGTCGAAGAAACCAAAAAAGGCCAAGTATAATTATAGTAAATTAAAGTTGAGAATTTGGAAAATTCATCTTTGTAAAGGAAATTTGTCTACAAATGTAAAGTTTCTTCTTAAGTTCAAAGTACAGCGGTTACTCATTTGAATGTTATTCAACAATGCTGAAGACGTAGCTCCGAACAATTAAACGAGATATAATGTTCTAACATAATTTGACAGATATATCCATCACGTATTTGTATGTGTTTCCTTTTAAAATGGTGAATGCGTTCGAGAAAGGAGACAAATAAGCTCCAAAGGTGTCAATAAAAAAACAGGTATTAAATATCATTTCTGATTTGCATGAGCATTTATTGTCTTAAATATAAATGTACGGTCAAAAACAAATTCGACTATATTGTTTGAGCTTGTGTAAAATGTCAATTATGTTTGCAACCATAATACTTAATTTTTAACATAAGAAATCATGTCCTTATCAAGAAACGTTTTGAAAGAATGCGCTAGTACATGCAGAGTAATGCTATTTGTGCTGTTTCTAAAATAAATAATTTCTGTATTGTTAGTGATCTAAGACCGTGTTGAAGTGCATAGGTAAATGAATCAATTGAACATGGTTAATAAGTTTTGAATTTTGTGTATAAGTAAAGTAAATTAATTGATCACATATTCCGTTCGCTTCCATTAGCTAGTGATTTACGCTTAAAGCCATAGTTTTTGAAGTCAGGATGAGAGTTAACTACCGTCAAAGAAATCTGGATACGAAATTAGTCTATATTTTATCCATGAAAGCCATGATAATGCACCGGAAGTTTTATTCCTTTTCAGCTCTTTTTATTCACTTGGAGAGCTAGTTCTTACCATAAGGTCAGATTCCATAAATGAAACTTTTACATTATAAAAGTGGACTTTAGGACCTTTATTGAGAGTGCCTAAAGGCTGGAAAAGTTAAATTTTATTATATGTGGAGTTTTTCTTTATATTGCATACTAGATTGCAAGCATTAATAATAAATTAATAGCACCTTAACATCCTTTTTCCCCTTCTTTTTACTTTTCATTATTCTATCCCTTAACATTTTCATTATTTTTATTTATTGAGATTCACTCCATACCACACGTCTATTGGACATTTGTACATCAGTGTTCTCTATACGTCCTGTACTATCTTAGCAAGTCAACTAAAGGTAGGTCTGGCCTAAGAAAATGGATATAGGATCTTTCTTATATGTTCTAATTGCCAACATTAAACATACTATTAAGTAATGTTAGAACATGATCCTTGAAATTTATTCAGAGTGTTTATCCTCCTTGTACACCTTGTATAAAATCGTGTTAAAAATATTTCCAGTCCTGATGAAGCCTTAATAAGTGGTCAAAACTCCCTTGATTACAGGCTAATTGCTCGAATTATTGGATCTTATCTAATCTCAAGATCTATTCCAACACGAAAATACGTAAGGTCATTGCTAGACAATGCAAGTAATTTGTTTAAACGTACTATTATTGTACTATTTCTAGGACCTTTCACTGTATTAGTGAACAATAGCTACCTTTTCAGAAAATACAGTATTTTATGAACGTAATGCAACTAAAAATACAATTTAAATATCTAAGATTCTGTGCTGATAGTTGTATCAGGCATACATGTACAATTAAGTACAGAAGGATTTAGTCAAGATATCCACAATGAAAACATATTTCATGGCCATACATGTGGGATATGGATGTAAAACTGTTAAACGAAAAAAGCTGATTTAATAATCGTGTCATTAAAAATTATGTTTCTGGCACCACCAATGAAATAAATTCACGTATTTACTGCGATAAAACTGTCAACGGATTCGATTGAATTTTATGTTCGGCCGTGAGTATCTGTTTCAATAAATTGCTGGACTCTAATACAAAATTGTGATGTAATAATAAACAATGCAATTCATAAACAAAAAATTCAAAGATAAGGTCCAAACAAAATTTTATGTTCTCATAAGAATTTATGTTTATGAAATAAAAATAAATCACCAAGTGTTTTATCTACTTTCGAAGTAGTTCGAAACCTAAAATTAGAATTTTTTTATTTCAAAGGTAAAAATGAGCAATCGAATGTCCAGACGAAAATACACAGGGTCAATAACATCTTACCAGAAATTATCATAAAAAGTGAAGCGTTACAGACTTACAATTTAGAAATTTCAAAGTCTAAATAATTTTCAAAGAAGCGTAATCTTTATGAAATCCCCATTCAAAACAAATGTCCAACTTTCTTATCCTATTTGAATTTTCGATCTTTTAATCAGATATATCTAAATCCCAGGCTAAAATTGTAATAATGAAATAGAACAATTTATGTCCACCGTTTAAAATACGTCTATCTATGCAAACTAACAAAAGAACCTACATCCACGTTTTCTAAACTTTTCAAATAGATTGAATATTAAATTAAAAATATTAAGTTCGAAAAAAATATTATTAACACGTTCCGCACAATATGTTAACTTGAAGATATTGGAAGTAGTTGAAACTACAACTTGAGATTTCATTGTAAATACCAGTATTTGGTATTTGACTTCTCTCGAAAATGTTCCGTTGTTTTTTGTGTATTGTCGGGCGTTCTTTCATGTTATTTTATAAACTCGCATATCTGTTTGAAATTAGTGAAGAGTTTATTTTGCGAGCCAGGAAACCAACAAATTAACAAAAATTGTATTAAAATAAACAAGTCGGTCCGAGCAAAAGTGAAGACATTTTTCATTCCAAAACCGACGAGTCCAAGGTAGGTTTTTCTGATTTCCATACAGAGTTTCCATTCGTGTTTTCACGTGTTCCTAGTTTCTTTCCAATAAAAGAAGTTTTACACTTCGTTGGACAAAACAAAATACTGCGTAACACTTGGTATTCTAAGGAACGGTCCACTGTGCGTCAATTATGTGTTGAGATACTATTTTTCTTGAATATTTATATTGGTTGATAAATATTTACAATCGTATTATCAGAACTTCTTTCAACAACTTTTTCAACTCATCATCCTTTGAATTCCTTTTACAATGTACGCTATTTTTACTTCGTTTTATATTTGTTTGTACTCGGTGTGACGGACAGTGTATTATCCATGATCTACCAGCGACGTACCGGCTGCCTTTACATTTTATGCAATCATGTCCCGGGGCCATGCATCCAAACGAACAGCGCTCCGACATAAAGCATGAAATCTTGTACATGTTGATCGTTTGTCCTAACAACACTTGTTCTTTGGCTTTAAACGTTTTGTATGCATACAATCCCATCGTAACTAAAACGTTTGAAACAAAATACAGCGAGTTTTTTCTGATGATACAATTTTTTTTCTTTAATAAAATATTTTCTAAGAATTGATACTTATGTATGGTCATACACAATTTGTAGGTTTAGCGTAACGTTTGCTTGAAGTTAACGCAATAAATGAAAGATCCTGGAAGACTTTCCTTCTTGGAATTTTTTCTTTCAATTATTTCTTCAGAAAGAGCAACTTACGTTTGAAAATGGTTCAGTTTCCATTTTCTGGGAACTATCTAAATTCTAGAAAATGCAAAAGTTACACATAATGCGCGAATATATAAGCTGTTGTAGAACCATTTGTTCATATAAAGATCATACAGTCTTTATAAGTCAAATGTATTACTTTCCCAATACCTTTTACCTAACTTTTCTCTTAGTAGAATGAAAACTTATTTCTCAACAGTAATTTTCTATGACTGAATACACTTTGTCGATAATTGTCAGTTTCTATTAAACTAGGCGCGCTGGTTGGCATTTCATTTTGAATTTACGTATTCATCTGACAATAACTTCCAATTTTTGCTCGTATTCCCAAAAAGCAAGATTGAGACTCTTCTGAAATTATCCCAACAGCTCAAAGGATAGAAGAAACAAGAATACCCAACATGACCGTCTCCTAGGAGTTTCATACACTGAGTGAAAGTGAAAGCTCAGGGATTTATTGCTTCTTTCAGACAGCAAAAAAAGAGGCGAGGGGCCTTTCCCTATCGATTTCAAGCTGTTGGCGTCATAACAAATTGCCTCGCAGCACAAAAAATTGTTTCATGTACGGTGTTCCAGCTCCAGACCGCTTTCCATCCACCTTAAGGCTGAGGTTGTAAATCCCTTGTGGAACTTCTGGTAGACAAAATGGGTTAGCGGAAAGTTTTCTGAGGTTCTCTGTTTTCACATGTCTATTTCACCATTGCCATTCACTCTCTCGGTTCGGGGATTTGTGTATGACACAAATCGTCGAGTGTGAGAAAGCCACACCACGAGGCGCTCCTCTCCGCGACCGGGACCGGGACACCAACACCCTCCCTCATCCCCTCTTCCCAGACATCTGGTAGTCACAAACGTCGGTCTACCCCCTGACTTATCCCACGCTCCTTTTCCCGCATCCATTAGAAAGGCAATGAGAACTCAGGGGCTCCCCCCGCACACCCAACAAGGACGAGCCTGCCGCTTCATAAGTACATTTCGCGATCCCTGAAAGGTTGCCCGTTCCCAACACAGAGCTCTCGCCAGATGTGGGCTTCGGCCGATCTACGATTCTCGGGAGCTGCAGCGCGTCCGCTTATACTTCCTGCCCTTGCCGGAAGGTTCGATGCACTCGGAACTGCTCGGCCAAGCGATCGCCGCACCAACCTGCCTCCCAACCTGCCTCCCAACCTGCCTCCCAACCTGCCTCCCAACCTGCCCCCCAACCTGCCCCCCAACCTGCCTCCCAACCTGCCGCTACCGCCGCCTACTGACAGCCATTCCAAAGTCGGTTACCCGCGGGTGCAATCGCTGAAGATATGCTCTTTGGCGCGAGTAGAATAGCCGTCCCCACCTGCCAGCCATCCTCCTAGCCTTGCTGCCAGCCTTCTCGCCAGACACCTTTCCAGCCTAGGGCACCGCCTAGAATGTCTCTCACATGTGCGACAGAATTGATAAGTAGGAGGTGGAAACAATTATGCCCGCACAAACAGTTATACTTGTTTAAGTAGTACAATTACAGTTACTAAGTACGTAGAAACAATTACGTTTCTCGCCTCCTCATTTGGCCACCACAAGATGAAAAATAAGTTGCTGGGATCCATTCTCAGGTCGTGAAGATCTCTGCCCACAAGTCAACTTGCGTCATCTCAGTTGCCGAAGGCATAGGAATAATAGAGGCTGTAAACCGGTGCAGAACTTGTTCCAGATTTAATAATCAGGGAGTTAATTATCACAATGTCTTCTCCAGCAAACTATGTTTTGCATTGCATCACATCCCTCGACTGATGGGTTGTCTCGCGTCTTACCTCACTGCCATTTCGTACCTTTCCCCTTTTATTGTTTTGGAAACGTAAAGAAATAATTCGATTTTACTACGTTTATAGATTTTAAAGAGCTTTTGCTCGTAACACTATTGAAAAAGTTCTGTTGGAAATGTTCCTTCAATTCACTATGTGTTTGTATTGTGCTCGTGTTTTTTTGGTAAAGTAAACAAGGTACAGCCACGATCGCTGTTTTTTCCATTTCTGAAGCATTTAATTTCCAATTGCAGCCATTCCTTGTGAACTTTTATGAAAAGAAATTGTAAAATAAACATTCGCACAGGATAATAATACAAACATTAGATGAATAAAATACACAGAATGCTGTAATACTTTATAATTGAATATTTCTATTCCAATACCTGAAATTTCTACGTGCGGTCCAATATAAACAACCTTAAAAATTGGAAATTTTTTGTGTTTATCTTCGCGCGATGTTCCTCTCTTGGTTTTCTGAAAGAGCGTCGCACTCACGTTTACTTTCTGACAAGCTTTCTACTTTTACATAGTAAATAGAAAGTATTGTAATATTAGGACGAAAATCGGCGATTTTTCAACAGAAAAACTCATGCTGTCGTGTTCTGTTACAGAAAAATTGGATGAAAATGGTCTTTATATTTAGTATATTACTTCCTCTTATTCATTGTGTAGTCATGACTCACGTTTTGTAGGGTCGTGGTACTGAAGAATTGGTTGACGACAGAACGTCTGTTTCAGACTTTCATCTATCTGTTGTGAACACTAGCACCTAAATCGGTCTGAAAATTTTCTCAAAAATTGATTTTTCCGAATGATCTGAACAAACTCTCGAAGCCCTGAAAATTTAAAATCGATATTTTCATTTTTGGAGGTACTTTACCCAAAGCATTAGCAACATTAACAGAATGTTATCAAAATGTCTCAACATTTATTATTAAACTGACCTTAGCGTAAAGAACGCCTAAAAATGGCACAGATCTCATTTTCGGAAAAATCTCCGAATTTTCAAAAACTGTAATAATTATACTTTTGTCGACGTCTTTGAACAACTATAACATTGAAGATATAATTACTTCTTTGATAGAAACTGTAGTTCAAAGGCAGACAGAAGTTTAAAAAGGAAGACTGTATTTCAAAGACATGTTGAAACAAGGTCACGCACAAGTTTTCGAAAATATGAGTTGTTTTCGCGTAAGTTTGCAAAATAAAGGCAATTTTAAAACAATTACTTTCTCAAAAATGGCAATCTTTGTAATTATGACTATTACAAATTATTGATATTGAAAAGTGCAATATTTTTGATATGGATTTTTTACTTTCTCGCCTTTACGAATGTAAGAAACATTATTGTAATGAGTCTGGAAACGACGATTTTTCGACAGAAAAACTTTTATGGCCAAGCCCTGGTAAAAGAAAAGTAAATCCAGTTCTTATATATACTATTTTTTTTCTCTGGCTCCTGATGTAGACAGAATTCATGGTTTGGGGGTCCTTAATTCCGAAAACTCGTTTTAGTTCAGGTAACGAAACATTTGATAAATCCTGTAGCTAAATTTAGAAAAATATACTCTCACTCGTGGTGTTAGCAGAATCCATGCTTTATTAGTTCATACAGAAACATTCATTGACGGTAATACGCCCATCAGTCCGTACGTCTGTATTTCTGTGTGCAACGGTAGCGCGTAAACCGTTCAGATGATGTTCTTTAAAATTGATATTCCCAGATTGATCTGTACGGACTGGAGGCTTTGGAAGTTTCTAAGGGATAATTTGATTGTTGTTGTGTTTTTACATCCATCGAGCATTTATATTTTTATGTGTTTGCCCAAGTTCGATGCATGCGGCGCTTCTGTGAAATAGTGGTAGGTGAGTCGGCACGTTAGCTCTGAGGATCTGCCTCGAGCTACTCGAGTTTATCGCCGAATCGATAGTGTTTGATATTTGAGAGTGCTCGAATATCCCTTATGATGTTTGATTAAATCCTTCGGTTCTATGGAAAAGTTTGGGCACCACTATTTGTGCTAAAATATTACGTGAGATACGATAATGCATATGAAGGCGTTAAACACGTGGCTGCGATGTTACGTTTGGGGTAAGGAGAATATCAGGAGGATTAAGCTCGGAATCCGATAAGCGGCTCCATCTCCAGAGAAGAAAGCAGGCGATGCCTTCATGCGTGTCTTTCAAAACGCTCCGCCTCCGCTCCAGCACCGCTTCGCCTCCGCTTCGCCTCCGCTTCCGCTTCTCCCTCCCCCGGCCGCTCCGCCTCCGCTCCGCCCTGCTCGTCTCCTTTCTGCGCGCTTTGGAGGACTTGGCGACAGAATAAGTGGGCCATCTTACGTTGTTTGCGACTGCCACACGTGGCACCGCGTACCGGCAAATAACGAGGGGGCGAACGCGTGGCGGATAATCGAGCAAATCCCGCCGGCGTGGCGCGGTGTGGCGCGGCGCGGCGTGGCGCGGCGTGGCGTGGAGGAGGATGGCGCATCCTCGCAGCAGGGAGCGACTTCAAAGGATGAGCCTCGACACGTACAACTCTTGCGCGGAGTGCCGCTGGAAATCCACTCGCCGAGTCCCCCGCCGGCGACGGGTGGGTGCGGGAGTTACTAATAGAGCTTAGCGAAGCGTTAGGCCAATCACGAGGTGGTTCTTGATTTCCGAGTTCTGTGGGGGTTATATTCATTTGGCACTTCTGTTTGATTTATGTATAATTTTGAAGTAGAGTAAATGATGCTTACGTGATCCACTTGAAAAGTGAACTTTATTGACATGTAATACAGCCTATTTTAGCTAAAGGTTAGCGTTACCGAAAAATCACTGTATAGGTATTCCCTTTCAAAAACTGTTAATTTTCTTTAATAAAATGTGTAAGTATTGGGAGAAATGATGACTCATACACCAGAAGAAGAAAATGTTGTTTTTTTGCTTTTAACTGGCATAAAATTATTTGTTTCGTAAATATTTTTGAAGAAACAATTGTCGGCATAAAAAGGAATGGCAGTCCGCATATTAAATTAGGTCGTCAACTTCAAAAGAAAATCGAAAGCAGTGCCACAAAGAGCTAAAAAGGCATGTTGAAGAGACAGACGAGTTGGAGGAGGAAAGAAAATAGAACTTTACTTAAGGTAATATGATTTAAGGGTCATTCTATAAAAAGGAGGAAATAATCAAACACATCCTTAAAAATTGCTGAAATGTCTGTTTTTTGTAACCAGTACATTCTGATGTAAAATTTTATTAGATTACAACAAAAAGAAAGTAAATATTTTCGAAAGTATACTAAGTTCATGTACTAAAGAATGCATTGAACATGTTTTTCCATATTAAAATTAATTAGACAGGAGTCATTCCACCTCAAATCGACAACGCCCCCAAACCGACCATATGAGAATTTCTAGAAAATACGTAAGCTACCTAAAAATATAATAAAACCACAAAATTTTACTTTTCTATTTTGTTTTTTCTGATAGAGGCCGTTATAAAACGGCGTTGATGCAAAAAGTTTCCCCGGTAAACTTTGATTTAACCCTTAGTTACACGCGCTGCTTTGTCACACTAGTGGGGTTTATTGCTCTTCCGCAAATATGACAGTGATTTATTAACATTGTTGGTGGTTATTGTTTACCTTCACGACTTTCAGTTTTTGTAAATTTGCTAACAAGCGATGTTTTATTCCACTTTGTAATCTTGTCTTTGCCAATGAAAAAAATTATCTACACTCTATATCGCTTCCTGAGTAATCACTAGCATAATCAAGCTCAGAACATGTGTCATGTTCACTCTCGGCCAGTACTACTTCTTTCTCAGAATCACTTACAGCATCGCAAATTTCGTCTTATGACGATTCCTCATGTAGTAATTCACATATCTACTTTTCCGATAAATTATTCATCTGTGTATTGTTCCCAATGAAAACAAATTAGTTTGATTACATCTATAAATAAAATAATTCTATGATAATTAAAAGAAAATAAAAATTCACATTTGTTCCCGCGCGAGGAAGAAAGTCAACCACCACGTCAGTCCCACGGAAAAACAATCGTCCAGACACAGCTGAAAATCTTACGCAACTGAGTATCTAGGATGATGCATCTGAATGCCTTCTGCGAGGTTAGGTCAAATGCCTGAACGTTCGCTGATGTTATCTGACAGCTAAGAGTGATAACGGTTCCAGTGGCGTACCAACTACTCCAGCACGAGTAATTAAGGGTTAAATAATGTATATCGACCTTCTTAAAAGATGTCATTTTTGCTCGTTTTACAGCAAACGTGTTGGTCTTCCTAACGGCATTTTTATATTTGATAATTATAATAGTATTTAGTTCTAAAATATTAACAATAATTTAAATTTAAATTACGAATGAACGAGACATAATTTGTTGATGAAATATATTTAAATAATTCTTATGAGAAATAAGTACCTCCCAGATTACAAGCTGGAATACCCACGCGATCAAGAGATTCATTTATAACAACGGACGCTCTAATGCAAACCTATATTGCAGGTACCTCAACCCGCGCTCAATTGGGATACTTGCCCGCCTGGGGAGCCAGGCGCTCCCACGGGAACGGGCAACTTCCCCAGACTTCGCACTCATTTCCCAACGCAATCCAAAAAGGGGGGTACATGGGCCAGCTGAAGAGGTGCGGGGCGATGAATAGTGGCTTCTTTAGAAAATAAGTTTGCCAGTTCTTTTCTATCAAATAACCCAGAGCTGTTTACGATTATATTCTTCACTGTTACTGCTACTGCTTGTTATTGTTGTTATTGTTATTGTTATTATTATTATTATTATTATTATTGTTATTATTATTGTCTTACATTATTCACAGTATCTACTGGTC
>BOPP01000055.1:4225477-4246874 GCA_017312745.1 Gryllus bimaculatus
TAAGGGTGGAGAGGAGAGGAGGGACAGGGCGGAGGGGAGGAGGAGAGAAGGGAAAGGAAAGGATGGGAGGATAGTAGAAGGGAGGAGAGGAGTGGAGTTGTCTGGAAGGAAACACGCCGAGCAGATCTCTCTTTCTTCTTTTTAGCTTCCTGAGCGCCCGGTCGCCTTTCCTGGAGCTGTAGCTTCAACCCGAGGTGCCGGCTCTCCGCGTCCCGACAACTTTCAATGACGACGGTCTGCCAGCCGCGATGTGCTCGAGCGTTTGCAATTTTGTTAATTTGCTGAATTCTGAAGGGTTTTGGTGTATGTTACCTCAGACGTACACTTTTTTGGATATGGGAACCGGGACACCTTTGTAGACAACGAATGCAAATAAATACATTCATTTCCCAGTGAAATTATATAATGATACCATTCAACATTACATTATCATTAACAAAACAACCTACTGCCAAAAGACAACCAAAAATAATTAAACAACAATATCACTTTTCAAAATCAATAAAAATAAACCTATTTGTACAGAAAGAAGTACACAATGTCAATAAAAGTATTTTCCTTATAGTAATGTTAAAATATACGCTGAAATCTTTGATTGCACTGCAATCACAATAGTAGCTCTCACATATAAATGAATGAACTCCACTTTTATTTGTATAGAAAGAAGTGCACAATGAAGAAATCTCTCCTTATAGTAATATTTAAATATACGCTGAAATATTTGATTGCATTGCATTAACACTGGTAGCTCTTACAAATAAATGATACCTTACTTCTCTTTGTACAGAAATAAGTGCACAATCTCAATGAAGGAATCTTTGCTTATAGTAATGTTTAAATATACGCTGAAATGTCCGATTGCCCTGTATTAAAATCAGTAGTTCTCACATAAAACTGATTGTACCTCACAAATTCTTTCATACAGAAACAAGTGAACCATCTCAATAAGTTTATCTTTGCTCATAATAATGATTGTTTCGGAATTATATTCAGTTTTGCAACTGGATTCTACGGCGAAGTTGCAAGGGAGTCGAGCTTGGGTCACGGACAGAGTGCTGAAATTGGAATAACGGTCAGGTCGTCGACCTTGTAGCTGCCCTTACAATGGTGATTCCTCAAAAAAGATATTACTTGTTTTTCCCGTAATTGCAAACTGAGCGCTTACCTCCTGCGAGCAAAGCAGTACATCCTGGCTCCGCACTCCATCTCGCTCACGTGCCGCCGGCTCTGAACTTCAACACCTGCTTTGGCGACGGCGCGACGATAAATGAGAGCGTGCAGAGCTTCAAAGACCCTCGTATCGACCCTCGTATCGACCAGGACGTCGATGAAGTAGAAATGCTAACGCCGTTGAAGCGGTGGCGACTTTTGTAAGCACGCAAGACGCGTTGCACTGTTACAATAACAAACGAAGAAATCAACGTAAATACGTAGAATTCATTTTTTAAATATTTTAATTTTTAAGTTTGAAATTCCAGAGTTTAAAAAACATTCATTTCTTAAATATTTTAATTTTTATAGGTCATTTTTACTGTCCGAGGTAATATTCACTCATTATTGTTTATCTGTGGCTAGAAATTGCTGCAAGAAAGTTCATTGCAATTGAAGCTAGGAACAAATAATATGATTCGATTCTTTCTATTGACTGAGTTTGAGTCAACCATAATTTTTAAAATGAAAATTTGGTATTCGGAAATTTTAAAAAACTTGGTATGTAATTCATATGTTCATTTGTTTTCATGTATATGTTTTAAAAAATAGTGTGATCGGGGACTATACGCATCGGTGGTTATACGGTTTTAATTTTGAATTGTAACCATTCTGTACTGAACCTGAAGCGGCAAATAGCTACGTTTTTCAATATGTTTCTCGAATAAAAGTAAAAATGAATCAAAAATAATATAACATAAACCCACGTTTTACTTTAATGTGAGCCACTCTGAAAAATCTTCCAATTAATGGGAATATATCACTTTTCAGGAGTATATCTTTAACATCAAAAATTATTACGAGAACTTTAAAATGAAGAAAAAATTTCAGTAAATAGCTTCACACTGTGGTATTGGTACCAATTATAAAGCTCATAATATAGCCAAAAAAAATATTAACCCGCAAATGCAATGTATACGAATCCCATACCATTGAATGTGTGCAGAGAAGTGAAGCTTTTTGCTTTTAAAAAAGCATTGTGTTTGCCTCGACCACAATAAAATCTGTTGGTTTCTTCTGTATCCTGTAAAACCAACACGTCTTGGTTGTTCCAATATATTTGAAGTGACTTCCATATAACTGCACGTCAGTGCGGGAGCAGCGATACTTACTTGGATTTCTAGTACAGAGCTTGCCAACTCAATGCTCTGTGAATGTGTGAACATTTGGCTCTCCTGCTCGGAGCCGAGCCGGGGAGCAAAGGTAGTACCGGACGCTGCGGCGGGCGTACAATGTTCCAATGATGGTACGGAAGTGGGGGAAAACGGTTCGCTTGATAGTTCCTTTTTTGAATGGTAATTATTATTATTATTTAAATATTTATGACTCTTTCAAAATATGAAAAATTTTTAAAAAATGAACGTAGATTATTTGATAACACAAAGCAATACCCGGTAATATTTATCGTAACCAGTTCTGTTATTTCACTTGCATTCTTCTAACATATACTGTTTTTATAGAAGACAGTTTTCAGATTCTAATACAATATATTATACAAAGTTATATAGTATAATCATTTTAGTTTGTCCCGAACGAATAGCACAGGCACACAAAATAAAAAAGTTGTAAATAAATAAAATAAAAAACACTCAGACACTTGACTCCTGTTTCCCTATGTATGTCAACGCGCTGAATCCGAATCTGAGCTAGAATTGCGCCACCATTCTCCTGCTTTTTATATGCGAAAAACACCGAGACATTGTGTTTTTGTTTTCGGAGGTTCTTGTCAGATCCAAGACTAGCCCCATGTTTCTTTATGTATGTCAAAGCGCTGAATCCGAATCCAGAATTGCGCCACCACCGTCCAGATTTTTACCTGCGAAATAACAACGAAATTTACAATTTCACGGTGGTTTTTCACGATTAAAAAAACTGGCAGGTCCTGGCGCAATTCTGAATTCAGAATTCTTGCTTCAGCTTAAGCACGTTGACATACATAGAGAAGCATTCATGAAGTATTTGGGCCTGAAAACATATAATTTTGTGTGCATGTGTAGTTAATGTTATCAAATAGATAAAAATATATATTCGAGAGAGGTCACGTGGAAGACTTTGGACTCCAGGTCTCATTATTTCATCTACAGTTTTGTTTGACAGTGCTGTAAACCCTCGCGATTTTCAATTCTTTTTCCACAATCTAACGTCGACTTTGTGCAAGGCCTCACCGACGTACATCGTTACCTCTCCTCAGTGAAGAATGGGCTGCCTTTCGGCAAGAAACCTTCCAGCACCTGATTAAAAGTATACCTAAGAGAGTGGAAGATGTCTTCAAGACTGAATGGGCCAACGTCCTATTGAATATAAGCATTACCAATGGAGAGCGCCACGAACTGGTAAGTCATTTTCAGCCACGTGACCGGAAACCTTTGATCACATAGTGTACCTGTATTGAGAAAGAATCCAACACTAAATATTTCTAGTTCTGCTCCTGTTGTCGCCTCGGCCCTCAACGTTTCATTCAAACGCCAAGACTTTACTTTTCGTACTTATTACCGAAATAGCTAATGATACAGTGTCTTGTAATACATTCGTGCCACACGTGTCCAAATGTATATTCACCACCAAATTGGGGGGTGATCAATAGTCTTGTAACTGAGCGCGCAGTGTACAGAGGACGTCATTTAGCTTGTTTGATGTATTATAACAGCTCGTCTACACGATTACATACCTTCGCTAGAAGTGTCGAATTCACATCACTGCCCACAGCCTAAATTTAGCAAAAGATGGAGGACATACCACATATTGCAGACAACGCGAATTTCCATGCTTGAGCGAAACAGCCAATCCCAGAAGTTTTCGAGCCCTTCAAACGAATTTTGCTTAAGATATAGAAAGAGTCTACTATTTTACCACTGAATTCAACGGAGAAGGTTCTATCAGAAACGAAACTGTTTCCGTGGTCGTTCTACAAGCGATAACGGTAAGCTCGATAGCGATAACAGAAAGAGATACCTTGAATTCCTTAAATGTACTGATTTTTAAATAATCCTAACCTTTATAAAAGAGGATTGGAATTTATATTTCAATCAGACCTCAGTTACATGGTAACATTTATACGACGTGCGTATATACTCTACAAGTTTGCGACGTAAAGTATTTTGTGTGCTGGTACAAACTTACAGATGTTTTTTTTACAGCTTTTTCCTCTTTTTTCGCCTTTTCTTGTTTTTTCTTTAGTCTCATTTTACGTCATTGAGAGAATATTGAAAGGTATTCAGCCACTACTGGAAATAAAGGGGGCATTGATGAGAAGAGTGAAGGCGTGTGCTTCCACCGTTTGCAAGTGCTGATACGTGGATGTATCACCAGCCTGCCGTGAGAAGCCCACGGTTCGCCACGCAGCCCAGGAATGACGGACATCGAAAGACGGTGTCGTGAGGTTTAGTATAGCCAACAAGTACCTAAATTTGTACAACAATTTTTTTAAAAAATACCCGTATTCCGCAAGCTGAATACTTAGAGACGAAAGCTTCAACTCAGATCAATTATTTTTGTAATTAGTTTAGCTATGCGTACTCAGGGAAACGCCGACTCAGTTACCTAAGCCAGGTCTTACGAAGAATTGTAAGAATAACAGTATAAGTAAAATTTGAGAAGGCAAATAACAATTGTGAACAGTTAAATACATTTTAATTATTCATTCATGAATATACGAAGACTTAAAATTGTTTCATAATAAATGAAGGCAACTTTTTTGTTTGGAAAATTACTACAAAGAATAATGTATATATCAGGGTAATGGTTCAGCAAATGACTATTCAACCAAAGCAATTATAGTGTGTATATGTAAATATGTGTCCTCACGTATGCTTATATTAATTTTTCTTGAGTTAAAATTAGTTCAAACTGTTAAGTTTTGGAATTCATTTTTTGCGTGTGTTAATTTATATATAATGGTAGTTATATTGATTTTTTTGTATGATGATTTCTTTTCTTTCAGCAATCTCTTTTACTTTCATCTATGAATTCAATTCTAAAGCTGTACCAGTTTTTAAAAAAATCAAGTGTAGTTCATACTGGTGTTTTTTTAATTTTAAAAATACATTCTGATTGTTTGCCTGAATTGGTACTCGACAATTTCTCCACTTTGACAGATGAACTTCAAGATCGTTGTCACACTTTATGAATGCTTTACACTGTGGATACTATGTGACGGTAACTGCATAGCTGCCACACGTCGAGCATTTTCTTGAATTCGAAAGAGAGAATATGAAAGAAGCAAGTTCTTGAATTATTCGAAACAAGGAACTATTTTTGAATAATTGAAAATCCGAGAGTAGGGCAACTATAATACAACTAAACCCTTCCAAATAACATATATGTTATACGACAGTTTTATGAGAAAATTTTCAATTCAATAAATATTTTTTAAAAACGTTCCGAGAAAAGAAGGCACATCATTTATTTTAGAAGGAAATACCGAGGTTTCAAAATCGTATTTACATGCCCCCATTGTTCATGGTCATTTTTTAGGAACTAAAGTTCGTTCCGTCGCTTCAAAGATGAAAAAAGGTTACTCCGTTCCAAATTGAACGCATGCCAAAGGCGAGGACTGTTTCTCATGATATTTTATCCCTCCGCCAATTTAATTTTTTAAGTGATCATTAATTAACCCCAAACCGCTCGCCTTCTCTTTCACAAACTGAGCTTTGGAGAATGGAGGGGGGAGAGGATATGAGGAACATGAAAAACATCAGATGAGAATTAGAAGCCATTACTTTGAATTTGTCAGTCTGTCACATATTATTTCCCACATACATTCAATGCAGAACAGTGTCCCAAAGTGAAATTAAACTCGTCAGAACTCTCAGTAACAACTGCTGTGAGGTATCTTGGCTTACATCTAGACAGTCACTTAACCTGGAAACCTCACATCTTGAAAAAGAGGAAAGAATCACAACTGAAATTAAGCAAATTAGCATGGCTACTTAACCGAAGGTCTAAGCTCTCCTTATACAACAAAATTTTAGTGTACAAGACAATAATCAAACCAATAGGGACTTACGGCATCGAACTCTGAAGAACTGCCAGCAAGTCAAACCTGGAGATCCTGAGAAGATTCGAAACAAAAACACTGAGATATATATGCAACACTCCGTGGTTCTTCACCAACAATAATTTGTACAAATATTTGAACATCTCAACAATGACAGAGACTATCTCGGAGAAAAGCAAGAGGCATCAGAAGAGACTGGGAAGCCACCCGAATCAACACTCAGTGAACATGTTGGACAATAGTGAACATGTGTATAGGCTAAAGCGTGAACATATTCTAGGCTTACCCTTTAGATTCTCTTCATAGTAACTTCTATCATGTATACCATTACTAATTGTTCCAAGTGAACAGATTGTAAATTAGCAGAATTGAAAAAAAATACATTCAATGCGTCCGGAATGTGTGTTCGATCTGTATTAAATCTGGAACAGGACAAATTTCATTCAAAATTTTGTGATGTGTTGTCACTTTTAGTGTTTACAAATTATCATTCCTGTGATTTTTGATTCTATATCGTTAAAATCAATAAAAAAATTAAGTGACTTCTTTTGTTTTCTAACTTTCGGTAACTGCGATTTTGTGTCTTTGTTTTTATAAGCTTTGTATACAGTTTTGAAATTTTGTATTATGAATTGTTGTCAATACTTGAGTTGTGACATAACCTAAATCATGGATTTTATTTACGCTTCGCCTCATTGAGCTATATATCTCACCATTCCCTTGCCTATTTATTCACAAATCGGTATTTTTTTTCAAAACTGACTTGCATTACGGTGAGAACATATTTTCAGGCAATGCTGATATTTATAACTACAACACACATCATAGATGTCACATTTATCAGGTGGCACTACATGAAATCGTTTACCGCACTACTGAAATCGAAAAGCTTACTACATGAAATCGACATCAGTGTACGTAGTTTTACAACACATAGCTAGTTGACGTCTTGGCTGTGCGGATGCCGCCGTCTCGTTGACTGAAAGGCCGACATTTCGCCTGTCATGTCTCAGGGTAGATTCAGGCAAAACGTCTGCCTCTCAGCCAACGACGCGGCGTCACCCGGATGGCCAAAAATTCATGAACTCGAGCCGCGTAAGCTTACGTGTACAGAGCTGGGTGACATTAAACAATTAGAATCGACACAGTCGATAAGGTTGCGTAGGCTTCCGCGGCCGGAGTTTATGTTGGCAGGGCTATCCGGGACAAGCCCGTCGATGTCATGGTGGCTAACGTTTCGGCCAGCGTATTGTGGCCTTCTTCAGAGAGTACTGCGCTACGCTCTAAAGAAGGCCACAATACGCTGGCCGAAACGTTAGCCACCATGACATCGACGCGGCTCGTCCCGGATAGCCGAGCCAACACAGTCGATAAGTTTAAGTTCAAAGTAAAAATCAAAGTTAAATAAACTAACGTTTTCCATTGCAATAGTTTCAATTACTACAGCTGTGTAATGAACAGACAGGCCAAGTATGCTAGAAACAGTGAACAGGAGTGCGTGATGCCCGCCGTATGTCTCCCATAAGCCCAGGTGTGGGTGATAAATAAAAACAGAGCGTAGGATTGGAACATCGTTAACTGGCATAAGTCGGATCAATACAACACTAATATGCCAAAATACTTACTTCAAACTAAATAAGCGATCAGTACAACTATGTATTTATTCTCTGTTCAATTGTTATTTGAAAACATTTAATTGTGTTTACTAAAGGAAATATTGAAAACCAATCTATGTTGTTCTAAATGTTAATGTTTCGATAATCGATTTCATTTTTATTACATTTCGAGGCAATAATTTAACTTCCCTATAAAATTTGAGTAATATCAATTTCAGCAGTATTTTGGATTGGATGTTATTCGCACAGCCCTAAAAAACCTAAGTAGTATGCTATAGTTTTTAAATTATTTAAGTTTAAATTTGATTTACACACTAGTTAAAGAAGTGTTGTACAACACAAATGGAACGTGGGCAGAAGTTCATATATTCACATTTTATAAAAAATGGATGTCAACTGTGCCACATATTTCTCACGAGTATTTTTCTAAAACAGCGAAGGAGTAATTAAAGTTCTATATCTCTTTATCCCTTTAAAAACATCTATGATTTATTAGCTTAAGTACAAACAGTTTAATCAGTCATTAATATTATCCCATTCACTCTAATACTTTACTGCCCCACAAACGTATATGAATATAGCTTTGGAAACGTAAACATTGAAACGCTATTTGTGAACAAATACTCAATTCTCTCATCGCGCAAATATCATCCCATTGTTAGATTAAATGCATTAATTCCTATATCTGTTAATTACATGATCGTACAAATACGTTTAGGTGTGTATTGTTGTTTACGTGAGGCAAAGTATTAAAACAGTATCTTTAATAAATATTATTCAGCATTGTACACGGCAACACGTATTGAAGATTCTTTCTTTCAACACCATTGAATTCGAAGTGAAGTGAAACGCAGTTTACAATTATCGTATAAATACCCACTATTTCTTTCCTTGAATTTCTCTCTTTATTAGTTCGTTTTACTTAATTAATTAATTTAATTTTTATTTATTTATTTAAACTTAACGTTAAACCTGTTTAAAACGGTGACGTGCCACGGGTAGAAGTGTATTCTGTGCTTGTTTTCTTAATTCTGGGATTCCTGTCCTAATTACGAGTTGAATTCTGGGTATAGAAATAAACGAGGGTTTTTGGCAAGAATTGATAAAAAAATATTTACACCGGTTTAATAAAAACTATGGAAAGTCAGCTAAAGATTTCTTCTCTCATGCTTCATCTCTTTGTGAAAAGCGACTTACTGCCGCGACAACATGTGTGTATGAACGTACCTTGGCACAACAGCTCTTTCCGAGCTCTTTCCGGCCTTGCGGCCATTGAATTGAATTGAATTGAATTATGCCTTATTTTACGTGGCGAGACTCAGGCCTTTAGGCCTGCTCTTCCGTCTGACCACCGCTCTTTTCACCAATTAGCAGAGAAAGGTGGTACTTCTTGGGCGAGAAACAGGCGATTTGAATTTAGCTCAGAGGCGTCATTTAGGCTTGAGGATCTTTTACATGCAAGTAAATCTACGAACATGGGACAGCCGGCTATACTTCCCCTCCGAAGGAAGGCGTATGAAGGATTTTTTCGCCCTTAAAAATCCACGGCTTCGATCGGGTTTGAACCCGCCAACTTGGGTACAACAGTCCAGTACGCTAACCGTTACACCATCGCCGCCGCCAATGGCCATGGGTTACGGGGTAAATGTGGTTTAGCCCGTAGATAGCCCGTGTGATAGAGCCATCCCTAAGCTGTATTTCTGGTATTCTCAACCATTTCTCATTGTCACACAGCGACAGGTACTGGGACACAGCAAAGAAAGCGCACTTTTCGTTTTGCCCTGACCGGAAATCGAACCCGGGGTTGCGCTGTGGAAAGCGAGCCCGCCAACCAACGGGCCATCAAGAGGTTCGCCTCGACAACATAAACGATAATTTGAATTATTATATTTCCCGCTGAACTCCAAGAAGATGGTCACAGATTGTGAAGTTTCATATGTCCAGAAGCAAATCAAGTGGCCATCTCAGCATTCGCTAAAAGGATCAGGGAAATAGGCGAAAAACCTGATCGAGATGGGTGGTCATTGATCCCGACGCAATAATAGATACAAACATTTAAGAATAACTAGTCGAAATACTTGAGCGTTTCAACTCTCTATCCACAATTATGATTACGTGCTTCTAAAAACCGACGCGATGAAAACAGAAATAGCTTGAAGTTTCTCACAACAAATGAAGCAAATTAATGTGAAATGAAGTGACATGAGGGAGATGCGTTGTGGCTCGTTTTAGAGAGCGGATTTGAATGTTGTGTTTTACAGCAATATAAAACTGTTTCCCCTGAAAATCCGTTGTCTCTTAATGTTATGCTGATTTCTCTCGACAGTTTATTAATTAAACATTGATATAACTCCTACATTTTAATGAGAGAACAATTTAATGGGACTATATCACCAGTCAACGCGATTTTGCGCATCGGCTGTCTGTTGGCTTTTGCGTTGAAATGAAAGAAATTCAATGATGTAATTTATTTGTATGGTGAGATGTTAACTTTTTTATGTTCTACTCAGTATTTTATACCCAAATGTGCTTCGAACTATGAGCAAAAATTGTCTTTGATTTATAAAGTTGACGGTAATGTCCTGAGCTCTAAAAGAGATGGTAGAATCGCATCCGAGTAACAAGTAAATTATTAAAACGTAACTTTTGAAACGTATATATAATATATTTTTAAGGTAAATGTAGCAAAATAAAAAAAAAATGATTTTTTTGATCAAATGATATCTTTGATTTTCCGAACCGAAAACAAAGACTTGGCGTTTCAGGTATTACCATAAAGAAATATTTGGTGAGAAGAATTATTGTTTGTGATAGGATTGGCCTTCAATTTTGCGAGAAGGAAATGATAAAACACGAGCCAGGTAAACCGATTGGAGCAATCATAGGAGGAAAATAGAATTACTTTTACCAGGTGTGTCATACATGATTTGCAGACAGCTATATTGACTTTCACTTTATTTTAATTCAAGTGTACAAATCGCGTAATTATGTACTTTGTTACATCAAGGTCAGCAGTAACTGATGAGCTGTGACAAAAGTATTTTGTTTATTGCATTCACAGTGTTATCTGAACATTTCAAGATGGATTCATTCTTAGCATTAATACTAAAATTCAAACATTCAGCACGGTCTGCATGCCCCAAAAGTAATCGCTTTAACTAGCGGCTGCCTAAAACAATTTTTCCATTATTCTGGGGTGTCAGAATGATATTGGTGGGCGGTATTTTCCGCATTCTGAGCCACGGAACTTTAGTGGTACATTTCCGGTTCGTTTCATTCTTATGCCAATAGCTTCGTGGTCTTCTTTCCTAATTGCTGCCCCTGTGAAGGGGCGTAGCAGTACTATTTAATGTGCTTTCAAACCCTGACGTAGATGTATTACACTTTACTCTTTTCTTCTCTAAAGAATAGAAGTATCCGACAGTTGCAGTACTTCAAAAAATTAGAACCTCTCAGAACAGAAGCAGTAGGTAGGACTTTCTTCGTCCAAGTCGAAAATGACTGTCGAGAATCTTCACCAGTAATCATCATTTCATATTATTAAACAAGCAATTATTAAGCGTTATGATGAGAATTATTGAGACCACTGTATTTAAAAAAACAACGACGATTTACGTATGTTGGTGTAGCGAGCAACAGTTGAAGTTCCCACACAACTGATTACACATTCGTTTTTGTTGGATTGGTTTCATGAATGTTCATTGCGAGTTGTCATTTTTGGACCAAAATGCTTTATGTACTGTAATACAAAACGTCCTAATAGTTAAAAACTAGTGGACAACACTCGGTAGAAAGTAAACTTTGCAAATTGAACTGAAATAAAAAAAATTGTTTCAATTCATTGAATTTAAATCGAAAATAGAGTCCTTTGAAACCATTTCAAAAAATCTTAATGAATCATGATCCTTGAATCTGACAAAAACTCGAAAGAGAGGAAACTCTTCGAAATCTAGACAAAAATCGTGTGCAATACTATCTAATTTGTGTCTCGGGGCAATAAATTCGTGTTTCAGGTCGCAATAACAAACGATATGACCTCATGCGAACAAGCGGTTTTAGATTCATGTTCTTTTGTGTAAATGCATGTTCATGCAATGTAATGAACACGCTGACTTTCACAACTAGTACTTCCATCTGCATTGGAATGACGTGTTTTTCAACATCTATTCTCCACTCAGTGTCAGTGCCTTTGGCAGTTTTAAGGGTCACGGTTAGTAAATTGAGGGGGGAAAATCATTAACTATATATTTCAGGCGATTGCTATGAACCAGCTCATTCCATTATCAACGAAAATTTACTTTTTTGGGTTTTGCGTAGTTTGCGAAGAGTCACTGGAGCTGGAACAGAAGCTGGAAGCTGTGGACCTGAAAAGTAAAAAGGCGTATTATTTTATAAAGGATCACTGAAGGTTATCAGTTTATGATGCGATTGATAGCAGATATACCTTAAGAGACGACCGAATTGCTATTTGAACAGCTGGCTGGCTTTGAAATGGATCGCAATAATGAAATTACCGAAAGACCGGAAGAGACGCATGTCTGGTAGTGTAGTGCATGTTAGTGTCTGTGTAAGCGGTGAGGATAATACAAGAATTACGAAAGAAAGATCTCGCGCGGTCCGTGGCCCTTTTGATAGGGTACTGTTCTGGCGTCTGGTTGTGATCGGAGAAACCACGGAAAACTACCGGTCACAGTAGCCGGCCTCTAGAATTCTCCTCCAAAAGCGACTGAATTCGACCTAGCTGACAAGGTAATGTCGAAACTTTGCCACTATCGGGACTAGAACCTAGGACCTCCCGCTTAAGGACATTGTAGTGACATCTGTTGAAGCTCTGAGCCACCTCTTCCGGTTCCTTCTCGTCGGTGACGCGTTCTTCCTGACAAATGGCTTCTTCACCCGGGTCGTCACCCGCTGTCAAGAGCGTCTCCACTAGTGAGAACCTCCTTGCGAACAACGTAACTGGAGGGAATGATGGCACTCTGAGGATGTCCGGTGACGAAAGACGCCTCTGTCAGTGCAATAGCGACGGGCATTTTCGTTTTCATTGGAAATTGAATTGCGGCGCCTGATGCCATCGCTCACTCAGGGACACTCTCGACCAAGTCTTGTGATGGTTTGGGGAGCCGTTTCGTAAAACCGGTCGCGGTGGATGTGACAATTACCTTGGCCGCTGAAGCATCTCTCGTTGGGTGGTCGAAGGTTTCGAGTCCCGAAGGAAGATTTTTGGCACTAGCTAATAAAGGTAAGTTTACGCGAGATTTTTTTACCCCTTTTAAAAAACCTGCATCAACGTTTTTGTTCGCAAACGCCTTGTTTTTATACATTAGAAGAGAAAAGTTTTGGAAATGAATGAAGCCACGAAAAAATAAATTGAACAGTGGTCGCAACAATAATTCATACTGAGTAAATAACAAGTTTCAAAGCTTATATCAAAAATTGCTTTTACGCTGTTTGTGTGGCGACAAATTAAATTAAAACCTAAACATAGGAAAAGGTAGTAATAAATGAGAATCTCCTTATCAAGTGAGTAAATTAATTGAATAACGCATTGATTACAGTTATTCTTCAAATCCTATCATTTAATTCCAATTTCTAATTTTTCTCATAAAAATATGATAATGGTTTCAAGATTATTTACTTCATGTCAAAAACAAAAATATGTGACTCATGAAGAGTAAAATATGCGCACAGTTCTAGAAATTTGAAATCCCTCCTTCCATCTTTTTCTACACGTATATACTAGTTTGAAGTACTCGTATATGTTACTGGCAGCAATAGCTAGACTTTGAGTATAAGCAGAAACTGAGCTTTCCCTCTCGTGTTTTATACATGATTTGCATCGGCAAATGAGCTGCAGATTTGATTTGATTGTACTACTGAAAAAACTAAACTTCCAACTTCTCTCGCAAGTAGGAAAACGTTAGTTTAAGAAAACGTATGTAGTTAGAGTATTAACATTTGCTCTTTAAAAGCAAACCAAGAAACAGTTCAGAATGTGTGATAAATGAATCAACGAAAACTGAACGAGAACTTGATTCAGAAGCTGATGGAAATGTTATTTACTTAACTTTTTAGTCTTTTAGAATTATACTTCATAAAAGGAAATTGAGCCATGTTTTATAACTGTGGCAGACTGTGCAGAAACGGTTATATTTCACGAAAAAACATCCAGATTTTCCCAGTGAATGTGTTATGATTGTTCATCAAAATGAAATATTAATTATTATTTACATTATTTAACACATTAATCATTATGATCTCCTTCACATATGTTCGTAGCTTGATTTGAAAACATTGAAACCCCTTGCTCACAGACCCCGGCTCATCCAATTAGTGATTCAGTTCCGCTCTACTTAATTCTTTCAAAGTTCATCACTCATGTGGCTTCACAACGAAACACTCACGTGGTTGTTCATCCAGTTCGACTCGACGAGGGCATATCGTTTACACCTAGTGCGATGAGAATAGGATTTAAAATCGTACCCTGTGGGGCTAATGTGCAATTGGCAATGAATTGGGAAGGTGAATAAATGATGTCCCTTTATTCACCTTGTTCCCAGTACATTTCCACTTTCTGCGATCGTTTAGGGAACAGACATTATCAATCCAAAGCAATACCACGAATTTCGTAGAAAGATACATTTCGAAGTAAAGTGTTACGATCAATGACGTCAAAAGCTTTTGAATTATCACAAAGACAAATACAATTAATGTTTTTCAAACCTCTCATTTCATTTCAACACGTGCTTCCACTTAAAGAGAGAAAATAAAATCTTTCACGGAAAACCAATACCTGGAAAACATAAGAATCTCATCAAAAACAAAGGTATACATTATTTTATTTCTGAACATTATATCGTTTCATTCGGCTTCCATGTCTTCTTCGAAAAATACAAAAGCCTTTTAAAAATTAATAGAACAGGAAAAAGTAATAAAAGTGATCATTGAACGCAATAAAATAAAGACAATAACAAAATATCGTAAAAATACGATCATATCTCTTCGAATCTTTTTAGAGAATGTTGTTTTAGGGGATAACGACAGAGACGTAAGTGATCCGAAAAAAGCTTCAAGTCTTTTCAACCAAATCTTTGTGGAATTGCGGTTGATCTCATAAAGAAATAAAACCACAAATGCAACATAAGTGAAAGTCCAAAAAAATTTCAACACCACGTTTGCTTCGTAACTTCTGTCCGTGAAATTCTGTCCTCAGAATAGTCAGTACATAAAAGAATATTAATTTGATTTAGATGATTATCCGGATTAATACACATTTGCACGACTGTCATTATATCCCTGTCAACTCATATTTTTAATATTTATTTACACATTAAAATATTTTTCGATATTTTCACATCAACAAAAATGAAGTCAGATTTGTAGAAAGGAAACAAAATCAAAATTCAAACTAGGTTATAGAGTGGTTTAATGCAGTAAGAATCAACGTTTTGTGTTTTTTTGACACAGAAATATCGATTGACGGCAAAACGTCCGTCCGTCCGTCAAAACGTCTCTCTGTGAATAACCCTACCACCTAAACTAATCGAAAGATATTTTCCAAAATGATTTTCAGTATGTTGCTTGATCAATCTGACTTGAAACTCTGTGATTTTGAAAAACGTACTTAAGATTTGGTGGGTATTTGAAAATGAAGACCCTGCGAGATTTGCAACGTTTTCTCATAAATGGGTTCAAAGTTTTGAAAAAACATTTTTTGGTTCTCAATATTAGTTAATAGTTGCTCGACGGTGTTTCACAAATGGGAGATCATTGCAAAGTGAAGAGCGCTTGAAAGCCAGGGGTGCATGAGAAAGGTTGTGGGGAAGGTGAGGTTTTCAGTGATTCGTCATATCTTATTCATTTTCAAAAGCCAGTATATGTTATTCATATTTGGCGCATGGAATAAAAACAAGGATTTCGGGGATTGTGTTCAGAGAGTAAGAATGGTTTGTGATTCTGTTGTAAATCCTGAAGAACAATGCGTTTCTTTTGAAATGTTCAAAAAAATGTAGGAAAGCAGTCATTTTCAATGTATTCAAAGTAGGAGAGCAGGAATTTTTTGTGGCGGTCTGGAAGACGGGTGTCGCATATTAGGTTGGGATAGTAAACAATTGTAGTAGGAACAGTAATACTTTAAAAAAGTAATTTACTGTCTCCTTCAGTTTAGTATGATTGAATAAATGATTTCAATAGTGTATGGTTTGCGTAGTCACTAGCGCAGAAGACCGCGAGCTGAATTAGTGAACGAGAATGCTTGCCTTGGAGCTATGAGAACCAGCGACTATTAATTTGTATGGAAAACCTTGTTAACGGTATATATTTTTAATGAATACATGTAATTTGTAAGTATTAGGAATGCATTTATTACATTTATCACAACACGGAGAAGATATTGAAGCAAATTATAATGAACGAGTTCGAATCTAAAACTTGTAGTGATATTTAATATTTCCTACAATCAGTGCAAGTAGTATTTAAGTTGTCTAGGCTATCCGGGACGAGCCGCGTCACTGTCATGGTGGCTAACGTTTCGGCCAACGTATTGTGGCGTTCTCTAGAGCGTACTGCTGAAGTACGCTCTGCAGCAGTACGCTCTGAAGAAGGCAACTCTACGTTGGCCGAAACGTTAGCCACTATGACAGTGACGCGTCTCGTCCCGGATAGCCTAGACAACATAAACTCCGGCCGCGGAAGCCTACCCAACCAATATTATTTAAAGTTACACGTTTCTAATGAGAATATATTCTGAAATTGATGCTAAAGGTATAAGAAAAAGAATTTGTAAATAATAAATTCTGAACACTTTTTTATATTGGCTCAAAATCATCTGACAGAGAACAGAAATGCCTCTTGGCAAGGAAACAGGAATACCGAGTTTTTCTGTCATTTTCTTCAAATTCTTGCTCTGGCCTGTAAACCCTATGTTTCGAATACGTTTAACTGTAAAGAACGTCAATGTTGACTGACTGTAGTATCGCTTAAAGTGTTGCTTGATACTGCGCAGTGGTCAGCGATCTCAGATAGTTTTTAAGTCTCGTATTCTTGAAAAATAGTGTCATAATTTACAGTTATTGATCGTCGATTACATTTAAGGTTATTGATGTTATAAAAATTATGAAAGAATATAAGCCAGTGACGTTCGTCATTATGTTGTTCACCTGTCAAATTTCTAGTGCAACTGTCTGTAGCACACATTTCAACTACATCGACTTTCTCCGTCTTCACTGGCGTTTATTACCGTTTTATTTCCCATTTCCAATAAATCATATTCACATCATATTCACCTGTCTTCGGGATCTTCATTAGTAATTAAATATTTTGCACAGGTTCTCGTTCTTGGATGACAGTATACCCCTCTCTTTCCAGCACGTGACCTTGAAGGGACTCTTGCATATAAATCGGAATATATTCTGCAAATTGAATTTCCGTCCCCGAAAAGCTGACATTCCATTTGTGTCTTACGAGGAAATATTCATTTCCATTATATATATATATATATATATATATATATATATATATATATAAGTTAAAACGTAACTCAGAATGTGATAAAGTTATTAGAAGAATGTACCGCTAAACCTTGATTTAATAATACTCACTTGAAACTGTGTACACATTTTGTAACACCAATACTCGCGATACTCGTAGCGGCTGCACAGGTCTCAGAAGGTTTATTCCTCAAAACGCGTTAGTGAAATGTCCCAACTTATAACGTAATAATATAATTAGAGATAATATGGGCACAATAAATCTCTATCGCGCAGCCTTCTACAGAAGAAAAAACAATTGATCCGGGTCTCAGAGATACGGGACGAGCTCTGCAGCGCTACAATTGAATTTCATCTCTTCGCTGGAGACGTCTGGCATGGTTACGACTGTTCTGTACGGAGTTTTGAACAAGCCTGATTTGAACATTTCCCCGATCGGTTCTGGACGTACTCTTGAAGGTTTACGTGAAATTAGATCAAGATACTTCGTGTGATGTGGTAGGTCGTAGAAATCACAGGATAGATGGCTTTGGTATAAATACAATTTATTTGCAGTATCTACTACATTTGTGAAGCACCCTATTTACTACCGGAGTATTTGCTTCCCGTTAGCGCCTGTCAACGTATCACCCACAACTGTCCGACATAAACCCACTGTTAAACAGCAAGCGTGCTGTATCGTGTACGCTCTCGTGACTCAGTGGCGAAGTCGCATGCCTTTCACCACTTAGGTTTCGGGCCCAATGCCCCTAGTATCCCCAAAGAACCTCATGTGAAATTTGTTACGACGAAACGAGATTGCGTAGGGCCAACCCGTGTGAAGCGTCCTAAACCTAATCCCTATCCGTATTCCTTCCCAATTCTGGCCGATGGGTAGAGAACGCAGGTGCGTGCGAGACGCGAGCGCGACGACGCTACCTGCCGGCGATTCCCTGACTTGACTATGATTGACGTGGCTTGACAATACAGCGGCCCCTAGAGACACTTATTAACGGAGGATTACTCCAGCACGCTCAACGCTCCTTGCGGGATTTGGAGACACGTGCAGTCGATCCTAATCGCCCTCGTGACAGCGCTGCCGTAGATGTTTTCGAAACAAAAAATCCTGGGTTGCTACGCGCCTCCACGTGTGTTGGAGTCTGGCTGCGTTGCACGATGCCTCCTCAACAGATACCCGGCTTGTTCCTGCAACGCATCGAACGCCATCGGTCCGACCATCTCGAATTTTTAACCGGCTGCGATTCTCTTGCCTGTTTGGAACGCAATCGACAAGCTTGAGGCGTCCACGTCGTCCGTCGTTTACGGCGTCGTCACTTACTGAGAAGCGCGGACGCTGCACTGGAACCCTAGTCAGAATATGTCATGATATTTCATCTACGTTTACTGGTACACTCTGTGCACTCCACTGATTTGCTCGGTTATCTTCGGGACCGACTTAAACTTTCTGCTCAATCTAATGAGTCGGCTTCAAGAACAACCCGATTTGCCAATTTCCTAATTGTTATTCCAGTCCACCGTTCCATCAAATTCGAGGCATATTTTAGCTCTCTTGGTGCACAGTTCAATTTAATCTCTCATGAGCTTAAAATGCTTCCTTACAAATCATTTTGTGGAAAACTTATTCAGAAAATTTAGTAAAGTTAACTTTTATATCTTAATCAATTGTATCTTAATGTATTACATTATTTTTGTAAACTTCTTAATGTATATGTTTCTGTGTTCAGTGTTTCTTGATATATTATATTGTCTCATATTATCTGTTACACAATTACAATTATATTGTACTTATGTTCATATCTTAATTTCTAACTACATGTACCTACACTAATGCTTTCTTATGGTTTCAACTTAAGCTTATCCTATTTTGATGCTATGTTCATGACATTAGGTATTTTTCTTGTAGTTAGTCTGAAAGAAGTATTATTATTATTATTATTATTATTATTATTATTATTATTATTATTATTATTATTATTATTTCGAAAATCAGTCTGCTTTTATAACAGCTCTTGGTACAACGCGTGCTCGCAAATAATCGCGGAGGTGAATGCAATGGTTTATTGAATGGTCGCTCTGTGTTCATGGTGGAGAGCAGGTAAACATTTTACTGATAATTTGCCCGAGAAAAATGAAAAAAAGATAACCTAGTAGTGCTAATAGTGCAAGTACTTTCTCGCCAGCATTTTCATGCAAATTTTACGCGAAAACCTCAAATGTTCGATAAATTGTATATGATCTTATTTCAAAATCTATTTTTACGGAACAGACTTTATAAATGGAAAAAAATCAATACGTCCGTAATTGTAGCTGTAGATATACAGAGAAAAAATTAAAACATTTTGCAATTTTCGAAAAATTAGGGTTTTTAAAGAACATGAGAACCAGACCATTCTTTTAAACGCCCATAACACTATCCAATAACAAAATTTAATGAAAAACGATAGAGAGATTGTTTGAAAATTTTGAAAATGTTCCCGGAGCTTCATGTTAAGTACCCGAAAAATTAAAATATCGGTTTCCAATTCAAGGGGCTGCAACATCAGCCAGATCAATTTGGGAATACCAGTTTTGGATAAAAATTGTTAAATGGTGTATAGCGTTGTTTACGGACAGACGTTTTGCCGTCATTCGATTTTTCGGTATCAAGAACCCACAAATCTGGGTACAACACGTGTTAGAGAATTTTTTCTTCTAAATTTAGCAACTGGATCCACTTTTTCGTTACCCGTGCCCAATAAATATTTCTTTCCCGAAAATTCGCCGTATTTTCTTGCAGCATTAGATAACTTTCTCTCAACAGCGTAAGCGATAGCAAGAAAGTAAAAGAAATGAAAATGAGGATTTCAACAGACCGAAAAAACGTCACATTCACAGGCACCGCGCCGAAGCACTGCAGCTGACAGCTGCTGTCTCCGAATGCCGTGGGTTGTCGGGGCGGGGGGGCGAGTGATTCAACCGCGAGGAAGGACACGGCAGGGTAGCCACAACATCGGGGAAAAAATCTTGGCGGCGGGGTGCGTGGTGAAAAGCGCCTGTGCGAGTGGCCGCGGAAGCCGGGACCTTGCGAGAGGCAACGTCAGGCCGAGCCCGCTGGAGCTGCCTTCGGCGGAGCGGGAGTTTTCAATGACTTCCCAAATCTGTTCCTGAGAATGGGCAATTTCATCTTATGTTTTCAGAGACTATATTTTTTTATCTAACGCTCACCCTTGGTATGTTAGTTATTTGGCGACGCTCCGAACGGTATAGACGCGCAGGCTTTCCCATTAACTTGTAGGGATCCGCACGCCCAAAATGGTCAAGCGCATAGATGGCGAATAACTGTTGCTTATTCAGCGTTACCCAGGGGACACGTGTGGTAGTCCACGAAGGCGAGCTACTGACTCCCCTCTGTGAATTATTATTATTATTATTATTATTATTATTATTATTATTATATTAGGAGGTGATAGACTATTGGTGAAAAGTGATCGAGGACTTCGGAACCATCCCAGCATTCGCCTTATGACCAAGGGAAACCATGAAAACCACGGTTAGGATGGCTGGCCCAGGAATCGAACCCGGCCCTCCCGATTGCGAAGTCAGCACGCTCTGAGACACTTGGCGGAAAGCGCCTGTGCGAGTGGCCGCGGAAGCCGAGACCTTGCGAGACGCAACGTTAGGTGGAGCTGCCTTCGGCGGAGCGGCAGTTTGCAGTGACTTCCCAAATCCGTTCCTGAGCATGGGCAATTTCATCTTATGTTGTCAGAGACTAAAAATATATCCCACTGGCTACACCTAAAAACTGAGGCGATTCTTTTACTGTCTCGTCGGGTTGGAATTTCGTTCGTTCCAAAACGGCCGCGCGACTGTGCTAAAATGTGCAGTGTAATATAGTGGAAGCGATTTTTCGATATTCATGATACTTTTTACTGGTTTTATTAATCATGAATTTGTTTTTGATAATGAAATAACATATCAATAATATAATCTCATTAGATAAACTGGTGTAAAGAATTACGCAACATTCATTCAAGTTAAATCACATTTAAAACAATACATTTAGTCTTCGGCCCTTCCGCGCATTATCGCAATAGCACTCGCTCCAACCA
>BOPP01000055.1:4250476-4272800 GCA_017312745.1 Gryllus bimaculatus
AGGGCGAGGGCGAGGGCGAGGGCGAGGGCGAGGGCGAGGGCGAGGGCGAGGGCGTGGGCGTGGGCGAGGGCGAGGGCGAGGGCGAGGGCGAGGGCGAGGGCGGAGCATCATTTCCCTCTGCCCGTCCCGTGCACTCCGCCGCCCCGTCGCTGCCGGCCACCGCCCAGCAGGCATGTCATCTAACTGGGCTGGTGTCCTGCGTGGCGGCCACTTTTTCATTCAAAAATTCGCAAATTACAGCGCTTAAGACGGCAATGGAAACCCCTGCGCCGGCACCTCCTCAAGCTTCTGCGAAGATACCTGGAATTGTGCCAGTTCAAATTTAAAAAATAACTGGAGCAATGATATTCAGGACAAGAACAAAAATTCATTGTGCACTTTCTTTTCCAAAGTCAATCGATTTTTTTAAATACTTGATGTAATCTATCTTCAACCAAGACATTTAATTAGAGGTACCTTAAAAGTGCGAGTCCACTTGAGAGCTAAGCTCTCGCGAGTTCGTGATGAAAGCGCTTCTCACCAATGGGCACAGTACTGAGAGCAAGCAACAGAGTGGGTACATCTTTACGAAAACTCGCAGCTTTCGAAACGTGTTGGAAGTGACTGCGAGCGTCTGCCGACTTTTTTTGTGGGTTTGTTGCCTCGCATATACATTACCAAGCAGTCCTCACATGAGAAGGTTAAAAGGAAAAAATCCGTTGTTCTTTTTTTCAATAATAATTAAAAATGAGGAGATCATCCGTCTGATATGCAATATAGGTCTCTGTTGTTCTGTGGTACACCCAGCATAGAAAGAGACGAATATTAACGATAAGTGCAAAGGAAATGGTATGTACCATTAAAGAAGTAAAGTGGAGGTTCTACAAAATCGCAACAAAAAAATTCGTACATATTTCATTCTATTCTAGCATGAAATTGTGAGAAAAATTAGGAGCTATTTTTTTAAGAAAATTTTGAAAATTTCACAAGTGATTCATGTAAAGTAAAAAAGTTAAAGAATGTTTTTCGAAATCGCAAGTTTTCGAATCGGTTCAGATTGACCTGGGAATATTCGTATTTGGAAAAATCGTATGTATAGTTTAAGCTTTTTTGTTGTTCACACAGACAGACGGAGGGACAGACAAATGGACGGACGTTTTGAAATTAAAAAAAAACTTTTTTATTTATTAGGAAACTACAAAACGTGAATTTCCGTTAAAATTGTAAAAATCGATTTTCCCAAGCATTACCTCACATTACTTAACTATTCTCTATACGTCTCATATTACTCCGCTTATACGAGGTATACGAGAAATAAAAGAAAAAATTCGTAATTTATGGAACTAAGTAAGCAAAAAAAGTACTCTGAGGTCTCACTTGTGTGATTATTTATATTTGATAATCAAGTGAAACGTTTAGTAACATGAAATTGGAAACTATTGTGTGTGTTGTTGAAATTTTGAGGTTAGGTTAAGTAATGTACGACTATTAAAAATTGTCTAAAATGTAACGCAACCTATATTTCAAATACTTTGACAAGTGTCGAGCAATCACACATTTTTGGTCGATGGGCAATCCACGTTCTCACCCTTCTTTTGTAAAGAACCGTATTAAATAACGAAATTAGCCGCCGTTCTCACCTTCGCGTCCATCTTAACTGAAATCTCCGTCGCGTCCGGTGGACAGGCACGAGAGAGGTAATCTCGAGAGGGCGCGGCGAGTTCATTCTCGAGAGGCAGAAATTTCTGCGAATCCCTCGGAGGGGGACTGGGTATTGCGACCTTCTGTCGAGACTAGCTGGCGCTAATTATTCTCTAGGGGCCACGCTCGTTTAGATACGTAAAAAACATCTGAATTTATTTAACAACATAAAGTTTGCTTTAGTTGATTTCCGTCAAAGAAGAACAGAAACTATGGGTGACGCGTGGGGGAGAAGTGCAATTTGTATTTCTTTGAGCTCCAGAACTCTTTCACACCATTTAACCATAAATACTTAAATAATGAACAGAAGTTCCAACAAAGGAAAGTGAGCGACATTTCAAAACAATTTTCCCTCTCGGGTGACACTTATTTGCGTCAGTACATGTACAACAGATATAATTTTAGTATTGCTAGCAATATAGTGAGTTACACCCCCGGCTCTACACATCATATAACAGGAATATGGAACAACTTGTTGGGATCCGCAGAAAATTATGCAGTGAAACATATGCAGTGAAACAAGCGGCGGCGATGGTGTAATGGTTAGCGTACCGGGCTGTTGTACCCAGTTCGCGGGATCAAACCCGATCGAAGCCGTGGATTTTTAAGGGCGAAAAAATCCTTCGTACGCCTTCCTTCGGAGGGGAAGTAAAGCCGTCTGTCCCATGTTCGTAGATTTACTTGCATGTAAAAGATCCTCAAGCCTAAATGACGCCTCTGAGCTAAATTCAAATTGCCTGTTTCTCGCCCAAGAAATACCTCCTTTCTCTGCTAGTTGGTGAAAGGAGCCACGTAAAATAAGGCAAATTCAATTCAATTCAAACATTTGGCGAGGATTCAGCGTAGGGCAGATCAATCTGCTTTCAGGCACAAGAAAATGGCAGGATGGGATTCAGTCGAAAACAGGCGATCAGTATCACGACTGTGCGCAGTGTATGAAGCTTATAGTGGTAATCAAGCTTGGAAAGAAATTAATCGGCGGTTAAGTATTCCTACATACATCATCACAGGCACAAAATAAATTTAAGACCGCAGAGGACACATGGAAAATTTTCTTTCGCAAATTGAACGATAACGGAATGGAACAATTTTTTTTCAAATACCTTTGAACCCGTTCCTCGAAACGTTGAAGAGTTTAGGAAATTAATTAAGGGTATTACTAAGTAAATGAGGGACTTAATTGAGTGGGTTATATAGAATTGCGTAAGTGATATATTGTGAAGTGAGGTGTCGTGCAGTGTAGAACAGACAAATAATAAAGGAAGTGATTAAAGGGTCTTGGTGAAGTGAAGTGAAGTCAAGTGCAGTGCAGCATGCTCTTAATTCAACATTCAGTGCGGAGTTAAATTATAGAAGTTTCTTTTTCCAAAGGTAATGTATAATGTTTTATGAATCAGCCAGTTTTTATTATTATTATTATTATTATTATTATTATTATTATTATTATTATTATTATTATTATTATTACTATTATTATTACTATTATTATTATCATTATTAGTACTAGTATTATTAATATTTCTATGATTATTATTGCTATTATTATATAATTTGCATATTATCTATATTATGTTATTTATGTAATTAGCTGCCTCTGGGTTATACACAAATGTAACTTCAAATTAACTTCTTCCCATAGCACGTCATACACAGGTTTTAACTGTTTTGACGTAAATAAATAAATACACATTTACAGTTTAAATAAATTTATCTTCTTATACAAGAAGCAACAGGAAAGCTCATTAAAAAGTGCATTCAATACATTTAGTTCAAAAGGAAAACAAAGGGCCATCGTAGCATTTGCTGATCAAATTAGTGTCATAGATTCAGAAACAGAAGTATATTACTTGTCGCAGGAATACTACGACTTTTTAAAAAATAGATAATACACGTTTTAACTAATGCTTTATGTACAATTGTGAAAATAAATATTATTTTTCTTTTTAGTGGTTAGTATAGTCTCTGATTGTATAGAAATAAATATTGGTGAAAAACTGATATTACTTTGAACTATATCTTGTTTATGCTTTTAAAACAACGTACATGAATTATATGTATATTTCTTGTAGTGAGATGTCGAGAGTGATATCTGATGAATGTGATGTCTACGATGATTGTGTGTATTAATTATAAATCCCAGAATTGTATGGAAATATGTTCCCTTTGTTAAGTGAAATGCATAGAATTTGAGTTTAGTCTCACTTCCACAGGAAAATTTTAATGCCATTACCATTGTCGCAGTTGTGATTCTCATCTCATTTGACTTTTTAAATCGCCTTCCGTTTCCAGAAAGTAAATTCTGAGACGGTCTCTTGTATTGCTTTCAGACAATAGAAAACATGTACCTCCATCTCACTGTCACATATTATTGTCGTTGTTATTACTGGCTTGGACGCGTTCCAATGAGTCTCTCAAGACGACAAATGTCCTTTGAAACAGAAAAGCATTGCAAACAATAATGATTTGTAAAAAAAACATTCTGCAGTAGTGTTTCGCCGACGACTATTTTGTTTTCGGCAAAACTACGTTTATATTTATACAGTTTAAATTTTGAGCGAATCCTTCATGTTAGAGAACGAATATCATGACCAATATTTGATAAAATAACTGATGAAGTAAATGACTGATAAAAGTTATGCACCATGCGCCCTATAACGGCTATACACATTCCGGCCCTGGGGCATTTTGGCGCCCGAGATCATTAGAAGCAGTTAACGCCCGTGATACATATAGAATTCTAGTTTTATCTAATTTTATTTATTCTGGCTTACTTTTTTACTAATTAACTAGATGTTAACTGGACTCGATTTGTCTTTTCGTATTTCCCTCCCATAATTCCCTCTCATTATTCCCTCAATATGAGAACATGTAGCATCATTCAACTGTTTTCAAATTTCCCTCGTAACCACGATCCACTCGATCCAAGTACGTTATCAAGCAGCGTATATCAAGCAGGGTTTTGAAGGCAATAACGAGCTACGTATTAGTAAAAAATAAATTCATAACTTACTCTCTCGTTATTTCATATTGTGGGAATATTTTTATCATAGTATTCCGCACAAAACTGTTATAGACTTTGGCGATTTACACTTTTTTAAAAGCTTTTCCGTTTTTTCAATTAACGAAGAGGGGAAGATGCGCTTTCCATCGCTCATCTTTGCGAGTTTTCAATTTCCTCTCGAAGTACAGTTTGCTAGTATTGTGAGTTCGAAGTCGTTTTAAAAATTATAACGCGCTTCATAGAAAGCATACGTATTATTTACAAGAATATTATATTATACAGAATAAAATATAAGCATCCCTAAATCAAGGCACACCACATTCAAAGTTGAAGTTTTGTAAGAAAGTTTTCTGTGCATGCAAATTTATCCATTCAAGATAAAATAATTCAAGTTTTTCAATTATGTGTCATTTTCTCTACGACGAAGTGTGAAAACTAAACTAATTATAAAAAGGAGGACGAAAACTAAAGGTAATGAATTACTTTACATTTCTACATCATATGGTGCTGGGCTCAATTATGATGTATTGATGTGAAAAGCGGTCATCAAAATGTGTGAAACATATTCGTTAGAATGTTCCGAGGGCAAACCGATAAAATGCATGCAAAAGGCGACACAGACCACAAATCACGAGAACTTTTCACATTTTGAGTAACAGTAACCTCGCAAGCAAAAAAGTGCGTCGAAAGTATCAGAAGAAAGGCGCACGTTTGGATTGCAACAACTTTTCTATCGTATATCCCTTTTCAAACCACCCAGCCAAAGACTGAAAAGAAGATAGATGGCTTCAGGGATGACGTAACAAGCCACCAGGTATAAACCACGCTGCCAGGGAGGGTGATTTGTGTCCGAAAAGGAGAAAAAAAACTAGAAAAGTGGAAGTGAGTGACAGTGCGTATGATCAAAAATGTATCAGATCCAGTCGAGTCCGCTTCAGCTATTCAAGAGCGCTAACAGTTTCATTCATTTCCTCCCGCGGAAGGGGAAAAGCAGTATTCAGACATAAGCTATTGTGGTTCGAAGCGGCTCCTCTGTCACGCCGCTGTCGGCGACGCACGCCCTGCCTCTCCACTCACGTCACGCACTACCACGCAGCGCCACGCCCCATCACGCTCCGCATCGCCCCGCACCGCTTTACTACGCCTTTTAGCCTTGCGAACCCCGCCGGGACTCGCTCGACCCCGCCCCGCTCCACCAAGCCCTGCCACTCTCCGCCCCTCTCCGCCCCTCTCCACCCCTCTCCACCCTCTCCGCCCCTCTCCGCCACTCTCCGCCCCTCTCCGCCTCTCTCCGCCTCCCAGCCGCGCTACGCCCCCTCGCCTCGCACCTCCACGAACCCTCCCGCCCCCGGGCGAGAGAGCAGCGCGTCCGCAGTTCCCGACTCGCGCTAACCCATTCAATTTACGTAATCTTGTTTCCTTTCGACGCTAATAATGAATCACGGTATTTATGGTGATGTATATGGCCCGGGGTGGTGTACGATTATCAAGTGGAATCTCTAGTGTCGTCAATTATTACCAAATGAGGAATGTTCTCAGTAGAAGTTACAGCCACTTTCAGCCGTGTAATTCATTAAATAATAATTCATTTTTAATGAAGCATTTACAAACGAGTGGTCTTAGGTTGGAAGTGCACCACATAACGGAGGAAAGGTATAGCGTGCCTTAGAAGTAATTGCAATGCTAATATTTACTGATTTAAAACTGTTCGCGGGATATGCGAAAAACGAATAATACATTTTAGCCTTGAAATATACACTCGAGTGAAATGGTCTGTTCACTGAATTTTATAATACAGGTTAATTTACATTTTTGCTATATAATTTCTATACATACACAATTCCAAATGTGCCAAGAGTGCAAACCAGCATTATTTTTCTTTATTTCTGTTCTTTCGAATAATTTAATTAATGAAATATCCCAGCCGACACGTTCTTTTCATATTTTGCTTTCAGTAGCCTTTGACATACAACCTTTCATTTCCAACATATTACGTTTTGACCTCAGCTACTGCGTCATTTCTAATTTCTCGCGTACACTTCGTATAGCGAGAACGTATTGTAATTGTGCGGCGACAGACTGCGAATTTTCGACGGAAAAACTCTCCTTGTTGGGTACTGGTAACGAAAATAATGGTATTTTCGACATTAATGATAATATTTGTAAATTATTTCCCTTCTAGTAGAGTCAGAATCACTGTTCTGTGGGACATTGTTACCGGAAAATCGATTGACGGCAAAACGTCTCTGTACGGTCCTCTGTGGTCTTTAGCGTTGTTAGCGCCTAAGCCGTTCAGTCGATTTTCTCCAAAATTGATAATATTCGATAAAGTTAGAGGAATTCGAAACCATCTCAATATAAAATGGATAATTTGATTTTGGGGCATGTAGTCTCAACATTTTTGACTTCACATGAAGCCTCAGCACGTTCAAGTTTTAAAAAAAAATTGTTACCAAATATTTTATTTAACTTAGTCCTTGAATAGCGTAAATGGATATTAAAAGAATGACAAAATTCTCATATTTGTAAAAATCCCTGATTTTTTTAAATTGTAAAATTTCAAATTTCTTTTCAGCGTCTTCATAAAACTACAATATTAAAATGGATTTTTTCTATAAAAACTGTAAAGACGGATTTTGAAACAAGGTCATGTCTTAAATAAAAGTAGTTTTCCTGTAATTTTGTGTGAAATGTACAAACTTTAAGATTTTAAAAAAAGTCTCCAGACAAACAAGAATCCTGGTCTGCATGATGCTTTTGCTCATTTCACTTTTTCGATTGATGGGAAAATATCTGCATTGTGGATTTTAGATAGTAGCCTTGTCTTTATATACTGTCGCTTACTCAAATTGTTAACTATAAAATAAAATAATGCCTCCTCATTGGACAATGCAACTAATAGTTTCTTGTTTTGGGAATTACATAATATTTTCAATGTCGATGTTTATAGTTGAAGTTTCAGTGACATGGTCTAGAACAACAGCGTTATCTCTATTCCCCGAAGTTCGAGCCGATATGCTTGCAGCTTGTACCATTAAATTTTCCTGATGGTCGTTTTCGAAGAACAATTTTGTATCCACTCTTCGTTTGGTCATCACAGATTTCTCATTGTTGGAACGAACAGGTCGCCCTTTGATACGGCACACAGCTGAAAAGGCAAATTTCGTGTAAAGCGGCAGGTAGCGGCAGTTAAAATGATCTAAATCATCATCTCCATTTGTTGAATGATAATATAGAAACAGATTTAGCACAGCAAACGGCAACATATTTATTGTAAGCCAATGTAAACATGAACATAAACTTAAATACGCTGACAGTTACGGGATATGTTTAGGCACGAATATTCCGCGATGGGAATAACAACATCTACTTTTATTATTAGAAGTAGTAAAGCTTTCCTTCAATGTCAATATCCATTCCGCGACTACTTTTGTCTCGTCGTCCTCGTGCCCTCTCTCTCTCCGTACCATCTTCCCATCCCCGTCATCGTTTTCTTCTCGCCACTTTGCCCTCCAGCTCGCCTTCCTCTGTTCACTCTTCTTACCGCCTCCTTTAGCTTCGCGGCGTTTACCGTTTTTTCCTTCATTTGCCTCTCACTTCACTTTGTCCTCTAAATTTCCAATCTGTTAAGTAACATATAGCCAGTCGCTTTGGCGTACGCTCTAATTCTCTGCATGAAATTGAATGCAGGCAATGGACATTCGTGATAATTTAGAAAAATGCTGGCTGTTTACAGAGATACCCTCATTTTTGTCGGAGCATCTCGCGACCAACGTTGCATCTGAACTTGAAGACGTGCCATAGAGATTGGTTCAGACGCCTAGAAGAGGAAACCATCTAATGTTAACGGTAACAACCAGGTGGAGGAGCCAGTGACCAACTTAGGTTTGCGATAACTCGTTCCCTGAGTGTACGATCTGTGAAAATTCTTTTCAAGAGTTTCATGTCTCTTCATTTAATTTGCTTTGCAGATCTCGGTCTGATATAACAAACTGATCTCATGGAGTAGCGTTTCCTTCCTTTTACACAAAATTATAATTATTTACATGCACCCAACGAACTTTGTATGAACTGCTTTTGCTTACGATCACGTACCCCGTAATATTCTTTGAACGCAGCTTTGCTCCTTCCCAGTTCACGCACTGCCATTACTCCTCGGTCTCCCTCGTTTGGCCCTCGTTCGGCCGGCCGCCCGCGCGCCTCCGCCCCCTGTACCGCACACTCCTTTCGATCTGCGCGACGTCACGTGCCCGCGCCGGCGCGGCTCTCCCGCCCCGCACCGCCCGGCTCCTCCCCACCGCCCCGCCGCCTCGCCCCGCTTCGCCCGCCTCGCCCCGCCTCGCCCCCGCATCGCCCGCCTCGCCCCGCCTCGCCCCGCCTCGCGCCGCCCCCGCCCCGCCCGCCCCCGCCTCGCCCGCCTCGGCCCGCCTCGCCCCCGCCTCGCGCCGCCTCGCCCGCGCCTCGCCCGCCTCGCCCCCCTCGCCGCCCGCCTCGCCGCTCCGCCTCGCCCCGCCCGCGCCGCCTCGCCCGTGCCCGCCTGCCCCCGCTCGCGCCGCACGCCCGCCGCCGCCTCGGCCCGCCTGCCGCCCGCCGGCCCGCTCGCCCCGCTCGCCCGCCTCCGCCGCCCCCGCCTCGCCCCGCCTCCCCGCTCGCCCGCCTCGCCCGCCTCGCCCGCCTCGCCCCCCTCGCCCCGCCTCGCCCGCCTCGCCCCGCCCGCCTTGCCCCGCCCGCCTGCCCTCGCTCGCCCCGCCCGCGCCTCGCTCGCCCCGCCTCGCCCCGCCCCGCTCGCCTCGCCTCGCCCCATTCCCGCCCGCTCCGCCCCGCCGGCCTCGCCCCGCTCGCCCCGGCTTCCCCTCCCCACCCGCGCCCTGCCGCCGCCGCTCCCCCCTCTGCCCGCCTCGCCCCGCCTCCGCCCGCTCGCCCCGCTCGCCCGCCTCGCCCGCCTCGCCCCGCTCGCCCGCTCGCCCCGCCTCGCCCCGTCGCCCGCCCATTCCCGCCCCGCTCCGCCCCTCCCCGCCCGGCCCGCCCGCCTCCGCCGCTCGCCATTTCCCGCCCCACCTCGCCCCGCCCCGCCCCGCCGCCGTCGCCCGCCCCCCTCCCGCCGAAGCCCAGCCGCGGCCAATCTGTTCCGCCCGCTCCGCCCTCTACCGCTCTGTTGCGTCCCCTGCGATGACCTATTGCTAATACTCCAGTTATGACTAAATTACGTGTGTGAGACACCGAAACACAGCCATGTTTCGGACGGTCGGGCGGCTTCCAACGCGTCACCTACCCCCCCCCATCCCGCTTTTCCCCCGCCACACTCCAATCCGTCCAGCGCTTCTTGCGGGGCTTGCCACGCCTCTCCAAACATTTTCCTTACATAATTTACCATTGATTCTGGCGTAATAACTTTCTAAAAATCACATAATTGGTTAAGTAGATTTCATAACAAATTCAATCCACATGTGCGGCTTCGGAATGGGATATTAGCTGCAAAGTCCGCATAATGTGTGCGCTAGTGCGCGTCGGCGGAGCGCTCGGCTGGCGTCGGGCAGACTCGAGGGATCGTTGCAGGCGGGGGGGGCGCAGGCGCGACGCTAAATGAGGCACCGGCACCTCGCAGGGCGCAATTTTATAACTCCATTAAATATTGCCGCATTGGCAGGCCTCTGTTAAAAAGCCAAGCGCTGCCTTCCCCGATCGATTTCTATTTTCTTATTTATAGTCCCAGCGCCGCCTCGAGGTGCACGAAACACTGCTCTCGGGTGCACCTCTTCCCGCCCCCGAATCGCCCCCCCCCCGCAGTCTGCTACTTCAGGACGCGTCCTCTGACCGGCGACTCGTTTTGCTCGGAGAGATATCTCAAGTCGACAAAGCACAATCACAACAGGTATACGTCTCCAAAGAAACGGACTAGATTTTTAAATTAGTGGTTCTACAACAGAATGTATTTTTCCAATTATTTGTAACAGTTACGAAATGTTATAATACTACTTGAAATCGCAAATGTATTTCCACTCCACAAACGTTTTACTCGCATCGGTTTCGAACTCACGTACTTCAAGTTGAACAAGCTATGAATACTCCAAATGGCGCTCATGCCAAATGGCGAAGTACGCGTAGCAAACATAATATTATAAAAATATTAATTATGAAGCATAGATTTAATTTAAAAAATATCTATCTGCAATGTTTCAGTTAAAAAAATACACCAAAAGAAAATTTAACGTTTGCAATTTTTTCAAAATTCACGAAGTTGAACGAAAATAAGTCAAGCGCTATTTTTATAAGCATGGTATGTTCTATTCAATAAAAATATAAAAAAAGTATTTGGAGTGTTTTCGAGAAAATCTTGTTTTTAAAATTGCCTCTTTAATTTCCCGCTCAAAAAAGATCTTTTATATTTAGTATAATTTATGTTACCTTACACAAAGATATAATTTTGAGGAAAAGATTACATAAAAGAAACACCTCTATGTTCAAAAATGTAGTTGTAGGAAGGCGGCGAAAAATGTTCATTTTATAGTTTTCGAAAATTCCGAGACCAGCGCAAAATCAACCTGCGTCGGCTCTAGAAGTGTAATCTGCACTATCTCAAAAACAATAATTGAAATTTTTGGTCCCATTTTTGGCAAAAGTTTGTAAATATTATTCACGTTTTATGAAAATTATCCACAAATGCTAATAACCATGTGAAAACTATATTGAGAGATCGATCGGGAAATTTCAATTTTGGAGAAAATTGAAAGTGCTTGTGCTGACTGCTTACGGTAGGACGTAAAAACGAAGGGACGATCGAAGGAACGGGCACAGAGTGACTGAGAGGTAGATTGACAGGCAGCCTGACGGACCAACAGACTCACAGTTGTTTGATTTTTTTTCTTCGTTTTACCGGGCGGTTTTCTTTATCAGGGGATGGGGCGGTGATCCTCTTTCGCTGGTTGGTGAGGTCCTACATGTCGACTGGAGGATTTTTTCACAACGTGTCTCCCACCAGCAGGGCATGTCACCAGCCCTGACAAGCCCCCAGTTTCCGACTGGCTTCTCGGCGTGTGTGGTTGTGCACGTATAAGTGTGTGTAAGTAATGGGACGGAAAGGTCGTCTGCTTGTTAGGGTACCGCTTCGGCATTCGCTTGGTGCTGATCAGAGTAACCACGGCAAGCTACCGATCACACCAATCGGCCGCTAGGACTCCCATCCAGACAACGGCTGAACTGGGCAATCTAGCTAACTAGAGTGGAAAATCCTACCATTGGTGGGACTCGAACCTTAGAACGTGCCATTCCGAGACACTGCAGAGACATTATTTGATACCCTAAATCATCTAAGGAGGTTACTGACACAGACATAAGTACAGAGACATACAGATACACAGACACATAAACAGACAGACTGACTGGATCACTGGCTGACCACATTTGGCCGCAAACCAATTTTCAACTGTCAATGACCCACAAAAGTGGAATTTGTCTACATAACGTAGAGGAAGTAATTTACTACATACAAGGATATACTCGTAGTAGTTAGAATTATTCACTTTTCGCAGCAGTATTACAATCCTTTCTATACAATTAGTGACTAGCTGACCATCGACAAGGAAAATAATATTTATTTTAAGAATGATATGTAATGAAATAGCAATTGAATGTGAATAGACTATATATGCATTAACTACTAATGTACCTTCGCTTCTGCTCCATCTTTAGCCCCATTTCGATCACATTAATATTAGTTTAATTTTTGTACTTCGTGATTTTTAAACTAAAGAAACAACATACATTTTGAACTTGGAATAATCTCAATGAAAACATACATTTGCGCCTCCCTACGAGGAATGTGGCCAGTGTCATCGGGTTGCTACACCCGATGTTACTGGCCGATTCCATTTTAATTTTGTTTTTATTTTAATTTTATTTTAATTTATTTTATTTTATTTCATTTTATGTGTTTCCCTAAGATGGCTACATATACAATACCATACACACTGCAAATAATATGCGGATCCATTTATGAAGATTTTGTGCCTCTCGTCTCTCAATTTTGAAGTTAGACTTTTTTTTGTTAACCCTTAGTGTTTTGTAGTTGTCCAAAACGCCCAATACTAATTATTAATGAATCACTAAAGGAAATTCCAATGTGAAAACGTAACTGCGACAAAAAATTCAGAAATGACTCACCAAAAGTTCAGCAACGCCCAGCACTGTACTCCCAAGACTCACCTGTAACAAAAAAAATCGAAAGTGAGAATATCGAAGAACAAATGTATTTTTCTATTTGAAGATTATTCGCCAGTCATCGCTAAAGTTTGCTTGGAAGAAAAATGTACTTTAATTCTGTAAAAATATGCCAAAGTTTTTAATATATTGGTGAGTAATGGATATGTTTTATACCTCCTAAATACCCATGAGAATCGAGCATCGCCACGACGCGACAAATCTCTAATCCCAGCCGAGCCGCGTTGATACACAGGGGGGGAGGCACGGATTCCCTAACACATCAACACATATTCTTCTTGAATTTTGAGTACAGATGGAAACGACCTTTTTTTGGCAAGAACTGATGAGAAAATATGGTACGGTGGTACGGTGAAAAAAAACTACTATTTTCAGTTGCAGATTTTGGCCATTATCCCACATTGTGTCCTTTGAGAAGGAATCGACTTACTGTCGCGAGAACATTTACAACCATTATTTAAAATCTACATTCCCGAAAGCGCTCAAGAAAACATGCACAGATTGTAAAGCCATATTTATGTCCAGTAGCAAAACAAGGGCCCATCTCAGTATTCTCTCAAAATAGGAGGGAAACTGGGCGAAAAAGAGGTTCTGAAAGAATACATTGCTAGCGATTTATCACCAGGTGAAAGACTGCAATTTCCCGGGAAGGCTTGACCCTGTGCGACCAGAACACAAGGCACTGGCTGCATATCCGGTCGTGGGGTATTTGTAAGGTCTGGTAAAAAAATGCATCCTGGTTTCTGGTCGTATTGGTGTGATATTGAGATACAGGAAATCATTATCTATAGAACTCTTGCTATCGCTTTTCGTGAATTGTTGTCTTCTTGTAGGTTCTCTTTCTTTCCCTTTCACTGCCACTCGCACAATTTAAGACTACTCATCCCTTCGCTACTGCAAACGACATTTTAACTCTTTATTGTGTGCGCAGACATTTCGAGATAAATGATTCAACCTTTCCAGTATTACAAATGTTACTGGACTGTTGTCGTCGAATAACGTCGGGGAAGCACCGGAATACGTGATCATACGTACACACATCCAAAGAGAGGGCGAATCTTGGGCAGGAGGGAATGAATCAGCACACAGCGCAGTAGGGTAGCACAGCGCAGAAGATGGCAGTAGGGTAGGTTGCCAGGAAGCCAGCGCCGCGCACGGAGAGAGGAGGGAAGTGTGCAAAGAACAATGTGGAGGCAAGCAGTACAGGAAAAGGAACAACAGAAGAGAAAACGACGAGCATGCACGATCAGTAATGTATAAGAGTGGGGGATGGCGAGGTTGAAGCTGGAAATCAGGGATAGGGGCTGGGGTTTGGGCGGGGACGGAAGGGAAGGCAAACCAGGAAGATGGGGAAAGTGAAAGTAGCGGAGGCGGTCCCGTGGGCCGCTTCATGTTGGTTGGTGGGTTGCTTATTAGTGATTCCGGGCGCGTCAACTACCCAGGTCATTATTCCTTTAAGTTTAGTGTATGTTTCCCCCGAGAGAGATGGTGTTCTTCCTCCGCTAGAGGGCAAGGTCCAGCGCCAACCTACCGTTGGCAAGCATGGTTTCCCCCAACCAGGTATCTCCTCCCGGCGGCGCACCGTCGAATCCGGGACAAGATCTAAGCTCCCGATCGATCTCTCGGCATGTATGACAGTATGGTCCATGTTAGTGTAAGTGTGTGAAGTAAGGGGTGAGAATAAGCTAAGAAAGAGGAAGGTAAGATAGCGCGCGGTCCGTGGCCCGTTTGTTAGGGAACCGTCCTAGCATTCACCTGGTGATGATCATACAAACCACGCTAAACTACCGATCAGACCAGCCGGCCTCCTCAGAATTCTCCTCTAGGCAGCGACTGTGAGCCGCTTCGGAATCAAGAAGAGGAATGCGAAGGAGAGCAAGGGCGGGGCAGTGCTAGGTCGGCTCGCAAAACCGATCGACGCCCCCTCCTCTGCTCGTAACCCCGCCCCTCCCTCGCTCAGCCCGCCCCCGCGATCTGCGCAAGCTGATTCGCAACGCGAGGCACGCACTAAACGAGCGAGACATGAGTTATGCACGGCACCGCCAGCCTTGTATTTCGCGCACGTTGCCTTCTCTTATCCGATAGGAACAAAATACATTTCTGTCGCAGGATGACAGACTTAAATGGCACGTCAAGAGCCGTAATTTCGACATTGCTCCATTAATGTTTTTGCGGGTAGCGTGCGGCGGGCAGCGGGCCGAGCGTTGCGAGGCAGTGGCGCCAACGAACACCCCCGCCCTCCGCCCTTCCAGCCCTGCTCGTTCCACCCGCCCCCACCCCTCCCGCACCGCCCACACCCACGCTCTTGCCATCGCCTCTGCTGCCCAAGTGCCGTTGTTCGCTGCTGCCGTTGGAGTCCGAAATTATTAATACCCTCGACGAGGACCGAGGACCCTGGCCTCACGCTCTTCTAAGGAGCACATTCCACCCCCGTCAGCTGCATTACTTTACACTTCGCGTGCGAGCTAAGACTATGGACGATAACCGCTATCAACTAACGACTTTTTTCGACACGTTCCCAATTAATCCGCTGGCGGGCGTGTCTATGTTTCCTTTGCAAGTTAGCCACTAGATAAATTAGGATTTTTTAATACCAGGTGTTCATTTTATCGTTCGTCGAAAATTCCGGCAGCGTTGTGAGGGAGCCAAGGTCGGTCGCGCAGCTACACGATAACTCAACTCCCGTGCTGACATACGGGAACTCTCACTGCGCGTAACTTACCTTAGTTTAGTTACTTAATTTAGCCCTTTTGGAACATATTCTGACTTACTTTGGAAGTAAATCTTGAGGAATTGATGCGATTTACGAGACTATAACCCATGACGAATTATTTGATCATCACAATAAACAGTATTCAAAAAATTTCATGGATCAACAGTGTGAGCAGTTGCCGAAACCTGTTGAAAATAACAACTGAGCCTCTTGTGGTGTCAGTTGTTCGATAAATAATGCCAATATATGATTCATGTAAACATCAGTACCGGTGGTGTTGAAAAAAATTATGTCCTATAATTCTTGTGGAACTCAACGCACATCACTCTTTGAGAAGCAGGTGAGGGTTTTCTCAGAAGAGAGTATGAGTATGTATTCCGGAAGTTCCAAGAATGCCTTCGACCCGGAAGACACCGCTTTCAGCATCTTCTTGAGGGTAAGTTACGCGCAGCTCGTGTGACAGCACGGGAGTTGAGTCAGCGTCGCCGGGAGACAGAGTCTCGCCTCTCCGGGCGACGCAGCTCGAATCTTCGGCGAACGATAAAATGAACACTAGTATATATAGGGCAGTGGATGGCACCTGCGCGTCCGCAGTGAGTGTCTTCGCTGCGCAGGTCTTCGATTCGTCAAGCGTCGACAACCCCTCCGGCCTTGTATCCTCGCTTTACAATTGGGGGCCACAAAACCATCTCTCTCTTTCTCTCTCTTTCTCTCTCTCTCTCTTTCTCTCTCTTTCTCTCTCTTTCTCTCTCTTTCTCTTTCTCTCTCTCTCTTTCTCTCTCTCTCTCTCTTTCTCTCTTTCTCTCTCTTTCTCTCTTTCTCTCTCTTTCTCTCTTTCTCTCTCTTTCTCTTTATCTTTCTCTCTCTTTCTCTTTATCTTTCTCTCTCTTTCTCTCTTTCTCTCTCTCTCTCTCTGCCTCTCTGTCCACCGACGCAAGTTTAGAGGTGCGCGCCGTGTTCCAAGAGCGACATTAATTTAAAATCAACGTGCGAAGACCGGCGCAGGACAGTATTTCACCGAGAACACGAGAACTCAACAGATTAGCCACGGACACCGCGCTCAAACAAGACGACCTCCCACAATTTGATGATACGAGATCGCGTTGAGGTCATCAATGACATTATTACGAGGCCATGTACGAGAGGGGAATCCAGTCCCCAGATCTTGGCACAGTTCTAGAACATGTAGTCCTCAACAAGCCTGGTGACGAGTCCGATAGAATGTTTATGTCATGTTTATGTCACCCAAATGTTAACGTATCAGAAATTTTATCAGACGGATCAATAACTCCTATCTGAGAACTCGTGTGTAGTTAGTTTGTCCTTTCTACAAGTAGCTACGATTCGGTGGCGTATGACGGTAGAACATGCGCTCAAAAGATGTGTTAATCCTGATATGGCGTCGCCAATGGGTTTTAGTCCACCGTGCACTGGCACACGCTAACAACGACGTATGGCGGCCTAATGCAGAATGGCCACGCCCAGGAGATTGACGGACAGACGGAGGACTTCTAACTTGCGACCAAGCCAATGGACGCGTACGCGCTTGTCTGTGTCACGTGCAACCGCCACAGTCGTCACAAAACAAATGGTGAAGATGTTTGATTTCAAAATAGCCACATTGTTTCTGCTTGTGTTCCTGCACGGTCAAATGTTAATGTTAATTTATAAAGTTTGTAAACTTTGTGAAGTTGTGAAGTTTTGAAATTTTAGGTTAGTGTACTCTGCCAACACGTTTTCAAACTTACTTGCAGAGTTAGCAATAAATCTAATCTAATATAATCTACTATAGAAAACATGAGCAACTTTTAAAAATAAAATAATGTAATTTTTCATCATTTTAGAAGTAGAAGAAAGAACAACATCAACAATAAAAGTAGACAGTGAAGTGCAAGAATCAAACTTCACATAACTAATGAATGCCGTAAGTAAATCACTTTTTTTAAAAATATTATTTAGATAAACTGAGCATCTGACGGAGGTACTTAGCCTATTGACCCGGAGTCACCAAATGAAAAACTTGCGGCCGCAGCTAAGTCACAGTAGTAATAATATTTTTTTATTCGAGACGCTACTATAAACTTGAAACGAGCTGGTGAAGTTTTGAAAACTATGTTTTGCGGTCTAGCCGAAAGTCAAAGAACATCATCCTCATGTGTTCAAATGAACGAAACAGCAAGGCTGTCAGTCACTCTCGATTAGCGCGCTCTACATGGTATAATTTGAAAAAATAAAACACAAATTTAACCCAGTAAAAATATGACTTCTCGGACATTTACGCATTGGTTTGATTTAATTTATTTTCGTTAAAATAGGATAAAATGTCTTAATGAAATATATGGGAAAGTATAAATCTGCTCCTGTTTCTTTGAATTTCAGAATTTCACTTCCATCCTTTTATATCCTCTTAACCGCTTACATAGAGGAGAGAAAGTTATGTAATGCTGGTGCGAAAAGCGGCGAATTTTTGCCAGAAAAGCTCTTTTTACAGGCACCTGGTAACGAAAAATGGACATATCCAGATGCCAAGTTTATAAAAATAATCCTCTATCACGTACTGCAGTCAGACTCTATGTTCTGTGGGTCCTTCATACCGTGAAATCGAATGATTGCAAAACGTCTGTCCGTCCGTGTCTGTGAACAACGCTGGCGGCTAAACCGTTAAGACGATTTTATCCATAATTGATATTCCGTAATCGATCTCCATGATGTCGGGTTGAATTTGAAACCGATATTTTAATTCTACGAGGTAATTTACATGAAGCCCATGGGACATTTTCAAAATTAAAAACAATTGCTCAATCACTTTTTGATTAAACTTTGTTGTTACATAGTCTGAGAGACTATTGTCTATTGAAATGTGTTCATAAAAGACAGATCTAAAACTAACTAGTATTTTCTGCAAAATTTTGGGTCAAACATAGGCAGTTTTTATTTTCTTTCAACCATTTTTTATTAAAAAACGGCACATTTTTTTTATTAAATTAGGACCGTAGATAGCGTAAAAGGCACTTAAGAGAATCACGCAGGTCTCATGTTCCTTGAAATGCCTTCAAAGTTCCGGACCCTTCCCACCATTACATTTTTTTTGAAACGAAATGTGTTCATCAATAACAGATCTTCAAATAAGGTTATGTTGAAAGTTTCGGAAATGTTAAGTTTTTATCTAATTTGGTGACAAACATGGTCGGCCGCCGCGAATTAATTGCGTCATATTTGAAATATTTGAATAAAAATTGCTAGTCTTCAAGGAATATCAGATAAGAATTAACAATAACTCGACAACAATGACTCTGGAACTAACTTCTGTGAATTACGTCTTATTGTTGTGACATGATTTACCTGTATGAAAAGCAGTTACAATTGTCAAATTTGTGTTAGTATTTGCTTGAAAATATTTAGTTTTTGCACCAAATGTTCAATGTTTTTAATTAGTTTTACAAAAAATGATAACTGAGATGCGTTAATTTGGAGAGAAATTGTGGTTTAAATAGTAATTCAATAGTGGTGGTGGTCAAACGGAAGGGCGGGCCTAATGGCCACGTAAAATAAGGCATCCATTCTATTCTATTACATAACTATTACTAAAGATGAGAAAGTACGTGTGTTTTTCCAGTTCTAGTTTCCGTAGATAGCGCATTTCTTCTCTCGAGTTATAGAACACTTATTTGCATCTCTAAGCGAACTACTAATTTGATTTTATAATACTGCTAGGAAAATAAGTGTCGCGATTATATCCTTCCATACTTCCGGCACAACTCCTAGCACAACTAGGAAAAGTAGAGATCAACACAGCGTGCACGTAGTGAAGCTACATTTAGGTTCAGGAGAAAGGTCCATTCCAGCATTTGTTCAAGGGATCTTAACAAAGTACAAAAACCTAATCGAGATGGAGGTTTTTGATCCAGAAGCTTAAGTACATTATTTATGCTTATTTAGTATTTCAAAAATTATACAACACAAATGAATATGTCGAATGTATAGTTATAGAATTTATATTTTCTGGAAGTATGTTCCCACGGTTTGGTAAGTTATTATTAACAAGAACAATGAAAGTAAACTTTGTAAATTAAGAGGCAAGGCAATCTGCTTTATTAATTGGCTTAATTATAGCTTAAAAAATAGAAGTTTACAAGAAGCACGCGGTATTCGAATATTATTCATACAATTTTTCTCTGTAATCTAAAACTCAGACAGCTCTAGTATATCGCTCGTGGGCTGCCATCGTGTCGTAACTCGAGAAATACAAACTTTGAGTGAAAGCATTCTCGAGAATTGAAGATCGGTCTACCTTTCAGCATCATTCCTTACAGTATAGCATCAAATGCCAGAAATGTGAACGGAAGAATAATACATTTCAATACACGGCGAAACGTCAAACTCAATTATCTCAATACCTGATTTTTGGTTGTACCACTATTGCAGCCCACGAACGATATGTTTCAAAATATTAATCCAAATATCAGGCGGGAATAAACAGTCGCAAAATATACACAACGAGCAGTATGTTTGCTGACAGAATTTGAAAGAATTCTGAACGCGTAGCATAATGAACTTAATTTTATGTTCACATCATTTAAATGGACGTTCTATTTGAGGTTGGAATGAACTGACAGACATAAATATTTTGTTACCTTCACGTCAATATATTGCACATCGTTCATTTTTAATGGAGTACACACTTGTTTATTTCAAACGGGAAACTGCATCGCATTCGTGTCCCATTCGTTTACTACATATTTGTTATTACGAAACCGACTTGAATCATCTGGTATTGTACTATTTACTGTTTCTTCTTTGCAAGGAAGATTCGTATCATCCGCCAAGAGAACCATCCTTCGGTTTCTAATTGTCGAGGTTATTTATGTCAAAAAGAATCCTTTTCGTAACAATAAAAACAGTGGAAATCTTTCTGTTATTAGTGTGTGCACACCAGAACATAAGTAGATCGAACAAAGTAAATTTTACAAAGAGTTGGAGAGGGTTATTAACAAAATGAATTAAAATGATTATTTAATTTTAAGCGATGGAAAACTTCAAAACTAACAAATTGGTCGTAAGCCAATAAGTAATTGTGATATGGCAATAAAAATGAAAACGAAAGCAACTAAGATACTTTGAACAGGGTTTACTTTGTGCCACTTTGGGAAGGTTTTAGTAAATAACTTGTTTCAATGCTGCACGATGCATGTCAGAGTTTCACCATTTCTTAATGATTGCTTTGTTGTAAGAAATGAATAAAACAGTATTACAGGGTTTAAAACTTTATTTAATGATTATTTTTAAAATTATTAAGTAAACATTTTGACATTTGTAAAGATAACAAAGCTTTTCATTTACCCCAAATGGTTTTTAACTCTGGAATAGAGAAGAGTCCTCTTTTTTATTAAATTCAGGGTTTTGAATTTTCTGGCTTATAACTTAACTATTTTTAAAAAATACCAATTTTTCGAGAATTACCTAAACCCTTCGATTTCTGAAAGACATTTACTGCACCGAATCTGTTCCCATGGCTTGTTCCGAATTAGTTTTAGCGACTTGTCTAGGAAACGGCTCTTCTTCATTCTGCACAATTACAAATTCTCTTAGTGTTAATAATTGAGAAGATAATAAATGCGATGGTTTGAAATAGGGAAGTCATCACTGCACTAATTGATAAACATACAGTTTTCTGTTTTCACAAGAAACTAATGTATAATTTAACTAATTTAATAAGAAGTGCCAAAAGCTTGATCGCTTGAATATCGCATTGCATATTCTAGAGCTACTGGCGCAAAGACAATCCTTCATTTTTCATCAGTTTATTTCTCTGTCATATACAAATAAAAAATAAAACGTCAGAAAATAGATATTATAGCACTAAATTAATAAGGCTATGAAATAGTGCTTTTGTTTTATTCTTCTTAAAGTCACTGTACTCTTGGTGGCAAAACAAATTGTTCGAAGTACATGAGCACAACGTCAAACGATGCAAAATTAAGAGCCAAACACGCAGGAACATAGTTCCTGAGGAGGCTCCACAGGAGAATTCAGTTCCTGAATGGTGTAACAGCGTATTAGATGCATTATGTATCCGCCAACGCCTCTGGTACAGAAAACACAACATAGTTTAATGCAATAGTTTTCTGAAAGGCGCGTTGGTACAAAGTGACACAGTTTAAGGTAATTTAGGAATTTCAAATAATTTCGCTAAGTCGAACAATCTACTCTAAATGACAAGTACAAACATACAAACAACTTTTTTGGTAGGAAGGACGCTCAAGACTTTCCACTACACAACTAGCTACAGGGAGTAATTAGCAACACATAGGAACAAGATTTATCCACTTTTTCGTTACCAGGACCCCACATCGCGAGTTTGGTCGAAAAATCGCCAATTTCCACCGTAGCATTTCAACAATTTCTCTCTTCTACGCATGTAGGAATTCAGGAGATGAGAGAAAAACCGGCTCGAGCATCTGAGAAGGATGAAGTGCCAGATACTGCCCACGCAGCTTTCAATTGTATTTCACGCCAAATGGGAGAAGGGAGGTAGGAAGGAGAGAGAAGGATAGTCTTCGCTTTGCCAGATCAGGCCAGAGGGGTCTAAACGCTGCTACTGATGATGATATCGATGGAATGAAGTCAGCTTTTCTCTTCATTGCGCTTCCTCTGCATGTGACCCTGGGTGCGTGACGCCGGAAGGGGGAGGCAAGGGGTCGCGCGCCGAGGCC
>BOPP01000055.1:4273400-4295550 GCA_017312745.1 Gryllus bimaculatus
GGGGCGGGCGGAGCGACGAGCGGGAACGGGAGAGGGAGTGCCAATCCGACACAATACCTGATCGTAAACATTCCCTGCAAGCGATTGCAAACAAAATTAAACCTGACAGTGCGATCCTACCATTTAATTTGACGCGATTGACGTTTCTGATTTTCATTACTTTTCACCATTCATTCATGAAGTCATCCCGTTACTTATTCATCGGCCGACCCCATGGCAATGAGCTGGCTGCGTGCGCAGGGGCGGGGCGGCACGATAGAAGCCTTCTCCTCCCCCTCCCCCTCCTTCCCCCTTCCCCTAGAAGCGCTCAATGCCTTCGAATGCGATCCGAATATTTCCCGAGAAAATGGAAAATGCAAAAGAGGCGATGTTTGCCAAACAACTGTGCGCTGAGAACAGCGAGTCTCGTGCCTTCGAAGTATAAAAGGTACGTAGGCTTCAGTTTTCATTACGACATAATGTTTAGAAATGTTCTAAAAACGAGCAGTTAGGTGAGTCAATTACTCTGTTTCTCTGCTGGATGTTGCAGTATATTCATGCGATGGTTGAAGGTATTGGGGAGAGTCTAATTCGAGTCAATGTCGTGTACGATCGCGGTTACCCATTTCGTCGTACACTGAGTTGGAATATATTCGAGTTAACTGGAGAAGTAGAGTGACCATCTCTTTAGTTTTTGTATCTAGTGTCGGACTGTTCGCCTGAAGAGACATTGGTAATCCAGCATCAAGAGAGTTATTGTATTTCAAATATTCAGACACCGTATATTCTAAATTCACGGCTGAAATTACAATGTTTTTCATAATTCATTAACAAATAATATTTTATTGACTGAGAGCATTCAAATTATATTTCGAACTCAAGAGTTTAATTATTCATTCGTATTTCTTTGACATTAACGGTTTGAAACTATCCGTGATGTTTTGGTGACGAAGTATTAGAAATTGGGCCATTGGTGCGAATGTATAAACACTTTTTCTATAAACAATCTGAAGGAATGTCGTCTACACTACGAGGACAGGTATTTATTTTTGGAAACAATATTCTTATTTTTTCATAATATCGTTAACGTTTAAAACAGTCGACATTTTGGCAAATAATTAAAGACACTAACGACAAATACATTTGTTTACTTCAATTATTCTTTTATGATGAAATTATACCAGAAAGATGCAATAACATTCAAAAGACATACAAATATTTATAGTATAACGCTATCACATGTTATTGTCATTAATTTTACAGGAATTTCGTAAACCGGTTTCTCTGTGCAGCAACTTGTTCTAAAATCACTTATACAGACAACGTACAGATAACGAAGGGAAATAGTGATTCATTAATGGTTTCACCTAAAATTTAGATATTTGGAATCGATTAACAACAGAACGAATCAAATGGGCATGAAAAATTATTATTATACTTATCAAAACGATACTTTTGTCGTTTTGTGCATTCTTAATTTCTTTTCCGTACGAGCCAAGGACTCTTCCTCATATGTTTGAAATCAAGACAGCAAAACTGCAAAAATACGTTCTCGTATATTATTAAAAAAATCTAAGCTCGGCAAATATATATTCAAAAAGTCAGAGACATGACTCAGTGTAGTATTTCTTTTTATCATTAGCATCTGCGACACTCGTTAGATTTTTCTTCGAACATAGTGGCGGTGGTGGTGCTTGTGGTAATGCAATGTTCTCTCAACGGTAAATAGTGTGCTCGTGTGTGCAAAGGAGCCTCGGCACAAAGGAGTTAATCGTGGGAATCTGAGCACGAACCCTTCGGCGTTAGCGTTGGAGGCTGTTTAGGTGACGGGCTGGGGTGTAGGCCTGGGTAGCTGGCCGCAGGGCTTGAACCACGGAATCGGGACGAGGGGCTCGGGGCGAAGGGCATGAATTGCCGCGCGTGAGGCATGGGGAGTTAGAGGTGGGGCGCGAGATGTGGGGTGTGGGATGTGTGTAGTGGGAAGTGGGGTGTGAGGCCTGGAGAGTAGGGCGTGGGGCATGGGGTGTGGGACGTTGGGAGTGGGAAGAGGGGCGTACAGCTCCGGTACGTGGGGCACGCGGCCAGGAGAGTGAGCGGTGGCGCGTGAAAGCGGGACTGGGTGATTAGGGGCGGAAGCTGGCCGCGAGGCTTGAGCCACGGCGGAGTGGAATTGCGGGGGCTCGGGGCGACGGCATGGAGCGTGGCGCGGCGTGGGAAGTCGCAGTGGAGCGCGAGGGGAGTGGGAGTGGACCCGTGGTGTGAGACTGAGAGTAGGCCGTGGGGTGTGGGACTTGGAGTGGGGGAGTAGAGCGTAGAGCTCGGTACGTGGGGCGCGCGGCCAGGGGAGTAAAGTTAAGGCGATGGGGCGTTGGCACGTGGCGGACATGGGTGTTAAGGGCGGGAGCGGGGCGTAAGGTTTGAGCCATGGGAAGTGGGACGCGGGGCTCGGCCGATGGGTATGGAGGTGGCGCTGAGAGTGGAGTGTCGAGGTGGAGCGCGAGATGTCGGGTTGAGGAGTGGGAGTGCGCTTGGGCGTGGGTGTGAAGGAGTGGGAGGTGGAACGTGACGCCTGAAGAGTGAGGTGGGGGTGTTGGAGCGTGGGTGTGGAGCGTGGGGTGTTGAGGTGTGGGGCGTGCGGAGTTATAGCGGGGGCGTAGAGTTCGGTACGTGGGGCGCCGGCCAGGAGAGGGGGTGGGAAACATGGCGCGGGACATGGAGTGTTAGGGTTGGGCGACGGGACGTGGGGCGTGAGCAGTGGAATGGTCATGGAACAGGGCGACGGACATTACGCGTGACGGGTGAGGAAGTGGGGAGTGGGAGGTGGGCGCGGATACGGAGTGGCAAGTGGGAGTAGCATTTAAGCGGAAAAGGGCAGTACGTGGATTTGAAGCCTGGAGAGTGCGGCAAGGGCCTTGAGGCGTTGGGGCGCGGGACGTGAGTGTGAGAAGGGGAGGCTGAAGATCTAGAGAGTGAGGCGTTGGAGCGTGGGGCGCAGGAGTGGGCCGTGGGACGTGGGCGTAGGGTGCGTACGTGAGGCAGGCGGCCTGGGAGAGTGGGGAGTGCGCGCGTGGCGCGGAATGCTTAGGACGGAGGCGGCGCGAGGCGAGTTGAGCTGGGCTGGGCATCCTGGTGGCTGCGCTGGCCAATTCGCAACAGGCCGCGGCGCACGCGGGGCGGCGCAGCGCGAGGGACGGCGCGCAGAAGCCACGCGCTCCCCAGGAGAAATTTATATTTTTGCGATTCCGGCTATTCGCGCGCGGCGATCTCGGGGCGGCGGCGGCGGCGGCCGCGGAGGCCCAGCGAAGGCGACTCGGCGCAGCCACCCCCGCGCGCCGCGGATAATGGCAATCCATAAAACAGCCGTCAGTGACGGCGAGCATAGCAACACAGCTCGCTATTGTTGGAAGGAATTGTGTTGGGCTTAAGGGGGGAGGCGCGGTGAAACAAAAGGCGAGGCCGGGAGGCGAGAGCCGGGCGGGCGGGGCGTCGTGGCGCGGCGGGGCTGGCGGGCGGGCGGGCGGGAGGGGCGGCGGGGCGGGGCGGGCGGGACGGGGCGGGAAGGGGCGGGGGCAGGCCGGGCGCGACGGGACGGACGGGACGGGACGGGGACGGGACGCGGACGGGACGGACGGGACGCGGACGGGCGGGACGGGGCGGGTGCGGCGGAGGCGGCCGCCTCAGGCGGGCGGGGCGGGGCGGACCCGGGCCGGGGTGGGCGTTGGGTGGGTGGGGGCACGAGGCGAACAAGTCGCAGTCGTTACGCGGAGTATTTAGCGCCTCGCCGCAAGCCCTCGGCCCCGCGGCTGGGGGCGGGGCGCAGGGTGGCGAGCGGCGACGAAGGGCCCGGCGCACAAAAGCCCCGGAACAAGCGCCCGCCGCACCGGCGCCCAATACTCGCGGAATCAGCGCCGCGGCGCCGCAGGCTCAGCCGTGCGTTATGGGGAATCTGGGAAGCGGCACGTTAGATTTTTGGATACAGTTTGCGCGAATACGCCTAAAGTTCCATTTCACAGTTTTGGTCTTGGTCTTCATGTTTTCGACAGACGGCTTTACGTAGTTTTAAAGCATTAAATTGCAAAATATGTTTATTTAGCCTCAATTTTTTTAAGAATTACGTAATTGCAACATTTCGAGTACAGATTTTACCTAGCTTCAGATCAAAAAATAAAAATTATCTCTCACAATATAATGAATAATATTTCTGTTTATAAATGTTCTACCATATTACTCAATACAACATGCGGAGACTCACCAGATGTGTCATAACATTTATAAAAACCATTAATGTGATCTCCCGTTGACAGTTATATTTGTTAAAACTGCGAGTTCTAGCCACATCTAAGGTGTGTATATATTTTGACTGTGGTTCTGTCTAACGTGTAACGGTTTGTAACTTTGAGAAGCCTGACTAGAGGAAGGATACGTTTCTTGAACGAATTGAAACTTTGAACAGAACATTGTCGTACAATTTCGTAAAAATATTTGATTATACTTTTGTGTTGCGTTAATTCTTTGTTTTGATGTACACACTTTCATCTATAAATCGTGCATACATCCTGTTCTCTCGCAATACGATTGTTACCTCCTACGCTCAGATCTAGAATGGGAACTAGGAAATGGATCCGTATAACGAGAATAACGATTCAATGAGGCCACTAACCATGGATATATATATATATATATATATATATATATATATATATATATATATATATATATATATATATATATATGTAATGGAACAGGAACGAGATGAAGAGAGAGAAGAACTAATAAGAACTACCCTTAAAATCTATTTCGCCGTTGTTTGAGGAGCGCGAGGGACCTTTTCACTGAGAATGGAATGCACTGAAATAGTTCTGTATGATTTCAAAACGTCTACGTTTAGGCCAGTGATCACGCCAGGCAACAAAAATGAAATTTAAAATTGGCAGCCAATTTCCCTTTTCTCAATAAAAAACAGATATATTTTTCAACGCTGTCATGTATAGTTTTATTAGTAAACATGAAATATACTATTAGGATTGCGAATATGGATTGTAAAAATGAAATAAATGCAAACAGATATTTTCTTTTCATAAATATTCTCAAGAGCCAAAACACTGGTACAGCAATTTGTATTGAAATAAAAAGATCTGGAGCCAATCAGAATATGACGCTCTGGTCGGCAACGACTGTATAAGACAACCAGCTCAGTTGTTACATCGGTTACTGCTGTTACAATGGCAGGTTATCACGATTTAAGTGAGTTATAGTCGGCGCAAAAGAGATGGGGCATAGCATCTTCAAGGTTGCAGTGGAATTTGGACTTTCCCGTACGATTATATCACGAGTGTAACGTAAATATTGGGAATCAGTTAAAATATCAAACTTTCGGCATCGCTATGGCCGCAAAAAGTTTGTGCAAGAACGGGACCGACGACAAATGGGGAGAATCATTCAACATGTGACAGAAGTGCAACCCTTCCGCAAATTGTTGCAAATTTCAATGCTGGGCCAAAAAAATTGTCAGTATGCGAACCATTCAACGAGATATTATCGATACAGGGTTTCGGAGCCGAAAGCTCACTCGTCTACCCTTGATGGCTGCACTACACACAGCTTTACGCTTCGTCTGGGCCCGTCAACACCGACATTGAACTGTTGATAATTGGAAACACGTTGCCTGGTCAACGCCGTGCCAAGTCTCGTTTTACATTCTTTCGAGCAGATGGACGTGTACGAGTGTGGCAACAACCTTATGAATTCATTGACCTTGCATTTCAACAGGAAACAGTTCAAGTTCATGAAGGTTCTGTGATGGTATGAGAAGTGTACAGTTGGAATGATATAGAACACCTAACACGTCTAGATACGACTCTGAGACGTGACACGTACGTAAGCATGCTGTCTGATCACCTGCACCCATGCATGTCCATTGTGTATGACGGACTTGGGCAATTCCAGTGGGTCAATGCGACAGCTCACACGTTCAGAGTGGCTCTTTAACGAAACGAATTTAAACACTTCCAAAGGTCACCAAAATCCTCAGACATGTAAGTTATTGAATATATATGGTTTGCCTTGCAACGTGATGTTCAAAAGAGATCTCCATCCAATCATACTCTTACGAGTTTATGGACAGCTCTGCAGGATTCATGGTGTAAGTTACCTACAGCACTATTTCAGGCATTAGTCGAGACCATGCGTCGTCGTGTTGAGGCACTTCTGCGTGCTCACGGGGGCTCTACACTACATTAGACAGGCGTACCAGTGCTTTGACTCTTTAGTGAATGTTGCTTCATCAACGAATCAAAATAAGACATCTAATGGAATATTTAAAAATCTGTCAACTGTATTGCACGTCATTGATCATAACACTTTACTCTCAAAATTACATTCATATGGACAGCGACATATTCCCTCAGATTGGATATCCCCATATCTTAAACAACGATTTCAACTACAAGAAAATACGTACTGGAAGGAAGAAAAAATTACTTACTCAACTTTCCGATTTATTGTAAATTGCGAATGAGGTCACGCCAGCTTCGATTATAGACCTATGCTCTTTGTACTACAGGAATCGATGTATCGGTGTATAATGTGTATATCGAAATGTATAAATGTCACAACAATATTTGGTGATTTGAAATGTAACAACAGTTTTCTTTGCTGATGATACGAATATTCTTTGCAATAAAGAAACAGTTATTAGTACAATATCAGAGGTTTAAAATCTGTTTCGTTATAACAAATTAATAGTAAACAACGAGATAACTTTTTCTTTCATTCTAATTTTCATTTTCAAATAACAATTAAATATTACATTTAAAATAAGTGATGTACAATTGACTAACGCTAAGGTAAAAAAATACCGTCTTCCGGCGCACGATTTCTTACGATTACCGATATTTTTCTCTTCTTACGAAGAATTCGTAAGGTGAGAAAGTAAAAGGGTATTTCAATTAGATAGCAAAAAAGAATTGTATGAATAATATGAAAATCCTATTCATGTGATTTATTTAAGCCTTCCTTTATTAATCTAGGAATACTACCATTGCTTTGGCTGAATTTACTTTCAGTGGGTTTGTTCGAAAATTATTTACAGAAGCGTGGGAGCATATTTTCAGCGAATACAAATATCTATAGCAGTGGACGTAGTAATAATATTCATGAGGTATCAGTATCAACAGCTCGCTGCAGAAAATTCTCATACAATACATGTGCATAAATTTACAACACATTGCCAGATGACATTACATGAGTAAAATCGATACAAGTTTAAATGCCACGTATATTTTCTGCTGTTTCGTAGAGATCTATGGGGAATGTCAATGTATGGGGGATATTCAAATAATCGTTCCCAATGTTCTCGCAGCAGTAAATAGATTTCCTCAGGAAGAGCACGTTGAGAGATAACAGCCAAAATTTGTAGTTGATTTGCCTTTGTAATTAGGTTTATTAATTGGTAGCGACAATTTTCATATCAATTCTTGCCAGAAACGTTCCCTTCTTTCTGTCTTCATTATTCAACTTGTATATGAATTAGGATAATGAATCAGAGCTCAAGGAAACCGCACAGGATACACTTTTCTCCATGGTACAAACAACATAAAACGGAAAAAAGAAGCTATGTACATAGAGATAAAATAAATCTTTACTGCATCAGTACATGGGATTTTGTAATTCCGATTTACATTATTTATCAATATTTGCATAAGCAGTAAACAATATTATCCAATAAGGTTTGTTCCAGTTTGCCCCAGGGGTGGGGAACACTTTTAATTGATACTAAACTATCCGCCGGGATATTCTGTTCGAGTTGGGATGAGATGTTGGAGTTAACGTTTCGGTCACCATGTTGTATAGGAGCAGTATAGCTTGGAAGGCCACATCTCTCAATAAAATTTCATTCAATTTCAACGCAGGCGCGTAACAGCAAGCCTCTGCAAGGTATGTTACCCGTTGTACAGGTATGTCTAACACGCATGTGGTTGGGGAACGTGGGGGCAAGTGGAACCGTTAAGCTTGTAGAAACCATACAGCGTACATTTTGTATTAAAAAAATTGATACATACTTCAAAAATTATTAGACAACTTTTGATATTCGTACATAACGAGAGTCAGTGCTACAGTAAAACTGGTTCTTATTTTTATTTATGTTCTCGGGGTCTGCATCTTTCCACTTTACCCCACCCCTGGGGCAAACTGAAACAAACCTAATTAGATAATAATGTTTACAGCTTAAACAAATATTGCTAAATAACGTCAGAATTATCGGAATTACAGAAAACCAGGTACTTATGTAATGAAGATTTATTTTATCTCTACATATCATCTTTTTTTCCGTTTCATGTGGTTTGTAGTGGGTCCCTTGGCAGAACCTATAAGGTCTCTCAAAAAAGGTGACATTATGATGCGAGTTTTTCCAGTTCTGCTGGTGGATTTTCTCAAATTTAGTCCTGATTTTGGCACATGAATAATTTCTTCAGGAGCAACTATCAGGGACTCAAATTCTGTCTCCTCCAATGACAAAATGAGTGTAGCTTCCAATGTAGCTTTTGAAAATTCTGCAGTCAGTTCACAATATGTTGCTGCTGCTGGAGCGAAACTAACATTAAAAAATATTTGCGAGTATATCCCTACGTTTCTAAATCCAGGGAAAGCATTTTGTGTTTTGCTACCCTTACAAATGCTTCTCCAAAGAGAGAATTTACTTCGTGGAGAGTCATCACTTTTTCTGGGTGATTCCGAAGCCAGTTCTTAACAGTTGGAGTGCTAAAGGTACTAAGGGGTAACATAAAATTAACCTACCCCTCGAAGTCGAATAGCAACATTTCGCTTTGCTCCGCTCGACGCAAGCACATTAACCTTGCTTTTCTTGGAGCAAAACAAAAACACAAAATCATAAACTTATAAAACTAAGATATTAAAACAAATACTTTCGTACACTTTGACCCACCTTACCCTACATACTGTGATACTTTAATACGTGGACAGCATAGGTTAGCCACAACAAATCTCTTCGAAACGTTTTAAGGAATAAGAATGCGGTTTGCGGAAAGATAGACAAGTAAGAAAAAATATATTTCATTTTCTTGTTTCTGTTATTATTACTTTGACAGGTTGACGCAATTTTCTTAATGGACATGTATATTTTTTTCCGCAAACATAGGAAATGCTGCGAAGAAATACGTGCAACGAAACTGAAACGTGTTTCACCCACAACGATCCCAAGAGTAATTTGTCGACTTGTAGACTGTGATATGAAGCGGGACGAATTGAAGTTGAAGAAGAGCGCGACACCCTCTTAAATCCACGCGCGTCACGACACGACTCCTGCCCGGCCTCCTCCCCCCCCCCCCAGTGACGGCCCTAACGAGGTGTTGCGCAGCGGGGTTGCCGCCTCCCCACCCACCCCCATCGCGACTGCCTCCCCCGCCAGTCCGTCTCGCAGAAGCCAACTCCACATCTCTTTCAATTCTCATCTGGTGGAAGTCGGCTCCTCGTCGCTAGAGTGAGCGCGAGGCCGGCTGCGGCGGGCGGGGCCGAAAGCGGGGAGGGGCGGGACGGGGTTGGGGCGGGAGCGGGAGGGAGGGGCGGGGCGGGAGGGCGGGGAGGGGTGGGGAGGGGCGGGGAGGGGCGGGGCGGGGCCGGAGCGGGGAGGGGCGGGGCGGGGCGGGGTAGGCGGAGGCGGGGCGGGAAGGAGTCGCTGCTGCGGAAGACCGATAATCCCGAAGGTCATTCGCAATTTACGCAAATTGTTGTTGTCCGGTGGCGCGGCAGCGGCGCCATTAGCGGGCCCACCCGGCCTGCCCCGCCCCCCCTCTTGCGCGCGAGCTAACCCGTCCGACCCCGGCTTTCCGTGCCCCGGCCCGCTCCCCCCGCGCACGCAACGCCGCTTGACCCGCCCGACCGCGTTCGCCTGCGCCCCCCGCACGCACACACGCACGAGCAGCGTTCACGCCCGCTTTCTTCACCCGCGCTTGCCCTGGATCGGGTTCACGACACCCAACGCTCTTGATTTGCCCTCTTCGCCTTTCCCAAGCTCGATTGGGAAAAGTGGTTGTTCCTCCCAGAAGGAGTGTACCGAAATATCTAAGGCTTGGTTATTTTGCCGTCTCCTTCACGTTGCATATTTGCCCCCTAGCTACGTCGTTCCTCCTTTATGTCTCACCGCTTACATTTTCTCGTAGCTTAGTATTACATAGCTTGCCGAATTCCGACACTGTCTGGATGGCGAATCCAACCGATCGGTCTCTGATAAGAAGTTTTGAGTAGTTTGTCCAATTCAATTACCAGATCGAAGAAGTTATTCCTAATAAAAGGGGCCGTGGAATGCGCATAATCTTACCTTACTTCTTCCTTGTCTCCTTCCTCTTCCCTTACACACACAACCACCACACACACACACACACACACCGACTTTATACAACGAGATAGACGCTACATAACAAGATATACCGGAGACTATTAGAAGCTGTACAGTCCTGCGTAGGGCAGTTCTCCGTGGAGAGAGATACATTGCCGAAGGAATTTCTAGACAATTCGACGCAGTAGGTTGGCGCCAATATCTCTCTCTCCAGCGGCTAGAGATACGCAGTCACCTCCAGTGATTAAAAACCAGCCAACTACACTAACGCGACTAATCGAATAGTTGTTCAAAGGTAGGGCCTTCCCCGACAGAGTCAGCATGCACTTAGGCTGTCCAGCGTATTTCGCCCTGAGGAAGATCGCGAGCATAGAAGGCAAATGGGCATCGGTGCCTAGGACGCGGGATATCCTAGACAGCCATGTACGATACCATAAGCCAGCTGAGGGGCCTTGAGACATTGAATTAATTAAAATTAGATTTAAAAATTAAATCTTTTGTTTACGTTTGCACGTTTTTCTCGCAGATGTTCTGTCACAACGTCTTTCCTTCAGAGTTGCGTTATTAAGAAGACTTTCATTTTCATGTCGCTTACACAAATACAAGTGAAAATATCACGGCATCCTGATTAAATTGTATATGGACGAATTTGTTGCCTAACCATTTTTCAATTATATATTTATTACACATTATATAGATATGTTGTCTATACATATTTATTACACATATATAGGTTATTGTTTTCTATCTGTGATAACAAACGTTGTAGTTAATACGGTTTCACTGTATTTTTAATTCTTCTCCAACGCTTTGTAGCTGAAGTTGCGCGACGGACGTGGACCGATTCCTACCTCTATTGTATGCTGTAAGTTCTTCTCATTAGCTTCTCTGATTCCTAAATTGGTGGGCACTCTCGAGTGTGACGACGGTAGGCTGACATCACACGCGTGAGAATGGGATTTCCCTATGCCGCCGCGGAAAGCGGCGTAGGGAGCTCGGCAACCGACTTCCCCAACACCTCTCGCGTTCCTCTTTCCTTTCACTCGTTGGAATACTCGTACCCCGCCTAAACCTAGGATTCCTTTGGAGGATAGGAGATCTTCAGAGGCACTCCATCTAGAGTGCAAGTGGAAAAAGGCGGAATTGTGTGTCCAGATCCTATTCCCCATGTACCTTCAAGATGCTATGATCAGGAGCTAATTCCCCCATGTGACCTCTCCGCAGTTGCGTTTCCTTGGCATCCAGTCCGCTGTCACGAGACTCCCTTCACTTCTGCCTCTGGTGTACGGGCGGGGCTGTACCCCTACCTCTATTGTATTGGCTGTAAAGTTCTCTCATTAGCTCTTTCTGATTCCTAAATGGGTGGCCACTTCTCGGTGTGACGCACGGTATGCTGGACATCACACGCGTGGAGTAATGGGAATTGTCCCTATGCCGCCGGGAAGCGCCGTAGGGAGCTGGCAACCGACTTCCCCAACACCTCTCGCGTTCTCTTTCCTTTCACTCGGTTGAATACTCGTACCCCGCCTAAACCTAGGATTCCTTGGAAGGGATAGGAGATCTTTCTCAGCAGGCACTCCAGTTAGAGTGCAAGTGGAAAAAGCGGGAATTGTCAGTGTGTCCAGATCCTATTCCCCATGGTGACCTCAGATGCTATGATCAGGAGGCTATTCCCCATGTGACCTCTCGCAGTTGCCGTTCCTGGCATCCAGTCAGCTGTCACGCAGACTCCTTTCACTTCTGCCTCTGGTGTTACGGGCGGGTGTTACGGGCGGGTGGTGTACGCGGCGGGGTGTACGGGCGGGTGTACGGGCGGGTGTACGGGCGGGGTGGTACGGGCGGGTGTACGGGCGGGTGTACGCGGCGGGGTGTACGGGGCGGAGTGCTACGGGCTGGGGTGTACGGGCGGGGCGTTGTACGGCGGGGTGTACGGGCGGGGTGTACGCGGGGTTGTACCGCGGCGGGGTGTACGGGCGGGGTGTACGGGCGGGGTGTACGGCGGGCGTGTACGGGCGGGTGTACGGGCGGGTGGACGGGCGGGAGTTGTACGGGCGGGGTGTTACGGGCGGGGTGTACGGGCGGGGTGTACGGGCGGGTGTACGGGCGGGGTCATACGCGGCGGGGGTGTACGGGCGGGGTGCTCAGGGCGGGGTGTACGGGCGGGGTGCTACGGGCGGCGTTTACGGGCGGGGTGTACGGGCGCGGGTGTACGGGCGGGTGTACGGGGCGGGGTGTTACGGGCGGGTGTACGGGCGGGGTGTACTGGCGGGGGTGTACGGGCGGGGTGTACGGCGCGGGGGCTACGAGCCGGTTTGTGCTACGAATGGGCGTGTTACGGCGAGTGTATGGACGGGGGAATGGGCCTGCGATTGCCGGCCCGGAAGAATAGACGTGGGTATTTGGGCGGGAGGGTCGACGCGGATGCGTGCGATGCGGAGGGGTGCGGGCGGGGTATGGGGATGTGCGCGCGGTCGGGGCGGGGGCGGGCCGGGGACCGCAATGCAACACTCATCGCCTGAGCGGGCCGGCCCAGCAGGGCGAGCGCGCAAAATGGCGGCTGGCGGCGGCGCTTAAGCGCTGTTGCGCCCCGCGCGCGCCGCCACACAACACACTTCGCTTAATAATGGACGCGCGCCGCCCCCGCGGTCGCCCCCGCGCCGCCCCGCCAGCCCACCCCCGGCGGCTCGCCGGGCGCCCAGAAGAACCGTGGCTGGGGCAGGAGCGCGGCCCCGCTCGCCGCTTACAGACACGCTAAAGTGTTACGGCACATGCACTTCTTCAGTCTGATGGCTACGGAATGGCCGTTGGCCACGTTTTCGGTCGCGATATTATTTATATATCAATGGGTTTTGGTGTTGGAAAATCCGTGATATACCTACATAACAAAACGATCTCTGGAGATAACGATTAAACTGGTATAAGACCTTAGGTTACACTAGTTTGCACTCCTAGATTCAGACAATTCGAGGGAGCATTAAGAATAAACACTTGTCCTTTAACAGTTCCTACCCTCAACTCATGCCCAGTGGAAGACTTTACATTAGAAAATAAATTCTTCGGGTTGGAGTGCCAATGAAGTCCCGAAGACTCTCTTAACTCTACTTGAGAGATAACGTTTGGAAGATTTCGCGCGCCAGAATGATCAGGGAGAGAGGGAAAATCTGCAGAGGCGCTTGCAAATTCTACGCGCCTGCAGAGAACGTGTTGTTCGTGCGACTGCGGGAAAAGTGAGCTTAGCTCGCAATTAACCAGATCGCAGGTGACCTCTATCCATCGCGTCCTAATGAAGACCGCAATATTTGGGCCGGAAAACGACATTACGCTTGATAAAAGCGGCTGAAATGTTTGCAATATTTCCTAGAATACGGCAACGAATAACAGCTAAAATAATAAGAGACCGGGCCGTGGTAGCCTTTGTGGGCATCAAAACGGCTTTCCAATTATGTGCTTTTGTGAGAATTATGAGCTCTGATGAAAATAAATTTTAATGGGGAGTCCCATTTCCTTTCTTTCACCTCTTGGTGTGCGGCATCCAATTTCCACCACCCAATGTGGTGGGCAAAGCGACTTCGCGGCACATTTCCTAGGGGTTTGTGAATTTCCCTTTCGGGAGCTCAGAGATTATCTCCGCAGAGGCGGAGCTCGGCTGATGGGATGTACGGGGATGGGAAACCTGCTCAAGCTAACGTGTTTGTCGACGCTTCATCTTACCATGTAGTGGCGGAATAACACCACATCTCGCAATTGAAACATGCACTACACTTACGATTCAAATGATAAATGCAGTTGACGTATCACGAAAAACTAAATCAATCTAATTGATCGATTGATAAACACAGAATCGAGGGAAACCACGAAAACCCCGGTCAGAATGCCGGCCCGGGAATCGAACCCGGACCTCGGTTGCAAAGTAAGCCCACTGTCCACTGAGCCTGTTCGCTCCGTATAAGATTATTATAAGCAACCGATATACTACCAAATATATCTTTTACCCTAATGTTTCAAGCTGCCAGAAATATGTTAACTTCAGCTACCGTAGAGTACATATCAGGCTGTAAATCCATATGCCCAGCTCATAAATTTGTTGGCTGATGTGCATCATTATAGACTGCATATTTAATAAAGAAACAAATGTTTCATTTCTCATGTCATGGTATATCGTTTCAGGAGATATCACTTCCGATATTGTCAAGAATGTCGAAATTTCTTTTTTAATTTATTTTCGATTAGGTTCACATACCTTTGTTATCTATCAACAATGTCCAGCATGTTTAGCAGGCAAGGACAATAAGGAATTATTTGAGTGGACTTTTAAAACTAGAATGGTTCTTTGTTACTGTGAACAATGCAATGCACACCCCCTTCTGAAGAAAGGATATTAACTATTTTATGAATATAAGCTGTTTGAGGATGTCAGTTTTCTTGCCTATCTACAGAGAGATCACAATGCTGACTTTGCCGCCTACTCAAAGAAACTGATTAGGTTTACTAAAAGCCATTTAAAGAACGCCTTAAGGACTCTATTCGAGACGTATGGTGGATCTCCCGAGGAAAACACGTGCACTGCACGTACGGGACTATTGACCTGAGTAGTTGACGTGCCCGGAGCCACTAAGAACCATCCAACCAGCGTACGGTGATTCCATAAGGTGCTTGGTTTTCGTCGCCGCGAGAAGAGTCGCGTGTGTCTGAGGCGCCATGCCCTGCCGATGGCCCAGTTCGGTGGCCGAGGAGCACGAGAAGCGAGGGGGCGAGGGGCGTTGCGGGGGCGGAGGTGGCCGTTGCGAGGGCGTCTGCAGCGGCGGCTCCTCCTCCCGCCCACTCCGCCCCCCACAGAAAGACAACGCGCGAGCCACGTTCTACGGCGAATAACAAAGGAAGTGCGGTCGGAACAATTTAAGCATACTTTGTTCAGGCATTCGGCTTGTCGAGCGCAAAATTGAGACTGGCCACAGAAGGAGGAAAGTCCTCTTCTGCCATGCTGGCAAGGCGGCATGGGGTGGAGGGAGACGGCATAGGGAGTGAGGGCGGGGCGTAGCGACGATGCTCCGCGGGTAGTAAATTGAGCCGCACAACAGTATACAGAACACGTCATCAATTCCACCGACTCCGGCTCCCCGCCACTCCCACCGCACCCCACCATCGCCCCCCCTTCGCGCCTGTTTGAGAGCAAGGTTCTGGATCGCGTTACGCACGGCATTAAAATTTCGTTGGGGCGACGGTCGGCTCCATTCGCTGCAAAATTGGCGGCAGTTGGGCAGCGGCGCCGCGGAGTGGGGGCGGGGGCTAGGGGGGTGGGGGGCGCAGGAGCTCGGAGCAGAGATACGTCGGCGCGCCACCCCGTGTGGAGAGCAGCGAGGGCCGTGATGGGATTAGGACACTACGAGGCACCCATGGGAACGCATCCTCAGCGTTAAGACCGTTTGCATATTCACATTGCAAATTACTCCTTCAGTTGCTCACTTCATGTGTAATTACGTTATTCACATTGTCTTGTTTTTTTACTTTCTTTTATTAATTACATAGTATTTTAGTTTTTTTAATTATTAAGCACTTTGAGTTATTTTACGTTATTGTGAATATTAATTCATTCCCAAAACTTACCAGTTTTTCCAGATTTATAAGACGCCCTTTTTCTCAAAATCCTCTAAATTTACTAATAAATTGAGACGCTACAAACAAAAACTCTCATACAATTTTCAACGGCACTGTAACATGATAAGGTCGCAAATTAAGTACCTGAAATAGCGTGTACGCACGAGATATCTGCACCAGATGTAACTATTTTCCTGCAGCTACCAACAGGGCGCAGCACTATTACGTGTCACCGGCTGCCCGTAGACGCCATCTTGATGAAATTTTCTCTACTCGAGAATTCACGAATACAGGTCCTGCGCCATATTTGTAGGCGACATGACCGTACTTATGGATTTAATTTGAAAGAAATATCTCATTTGCCCCCAGATGTAGCGGTGTTCCTCCCTTACTCTCACTAGCGGGGTACTTTTCCTCCAGGTATCTCGGGGTACCGCCCGAACCGGGATAAGCTTTTTATTTCTCCACAGATTTCCTGATATGTACTGTAGTGTAGCGCATTGAAATGTACACATGTATGTACGTGTATATGTATGGGTGTGTAAGGGGGGAGGATAGGACAAGAAAAAGGAATGTATGATTGCGCACGTGGTCTGCTTTCCCTGCTAGGGTTCTGCTCCGGCATTCGCCCGGTATTGGACAAAGAAACCACGAAAAAGTTCCTTTCAGAGCAGCCGTCCGTTAAAATTCTTCTCCAAACAACGGCTGAATTTGTTCTACTTGAATAGCTTGAGTCAAAAATCCACGTCCGTCGTGACTGGATGCCTAATATCTCCGTCAGTGTGGATTCAGAGACGGCAGTAATCCTGGTTACGCACGGGAACCATTTAATAGGAAATAATAGGAACACGCCGAAACCATTTTAAACAATGCGGACGGAATAAATTAATCCTAAAATTTGGAGATATTTTTCAAAAATTTTGTTGGACATGGTTTTTGAGGGCTCGTGTAAAGTACCCCAAAAAATTATTAAAAAATCGTCTTCAAATTTGAAGGGCCTTCACTACCGCCAGATCAATCAGTTAACGTCCACAGACGGAAGAAGGGTAAAAGCGAGGGAGGACTGGTTGACAGGCGGACCGTTTTTAGAATATACTCTTTTAAGAGAAAAACAGCTTTCGTTTTTCCATTGGTCGCAGCTTTCGTTTTTCTATTGGGCTGCAAGGAGAATTGGTTTGCGAGTTTCTGAGATAATTGGTTCAGGGAGTTTGTCAATCCAATAATTAAATTTATTCATTCCCTTCTCCATTACAATGGGTAAGGTTTCACTACAATGCCAAATAACTATTACATTCGCCACGGAAGTTGTGGCTAAGAAATAAAATACAATAAGGTTAAGCAGATATCGCTAAGTTATATTGTCCACACAACCCCAGTGTTATGTGAAATGCTTGCATTTGCATTTACTCGGAATGGATTTTCAGAAACCAATAAATATTGGTTCAAATGCAGTTGCCCTGATATTTTTCAATTTTCTTACTTTTTTTATTTGAATGTTTCATTTTAACAATAAATACCTGGTTTTGTATTCATTTTGCTGTACTATAATGAACTAAACATGATTTTTATCCGTAATAATTTTTGTGTTAATCATTTTTAGACCTAAACATGACGTGTTGGTCGTTTGAATTGCACTCAGTGTAGAGCGTGAATATACATCCAGTTTGAAAAAATAGATAACGGTAATCTATGAGAGTCGAAGCAGAAGTAAACAAATGTCAATGCGGTATTCTTCCGACATGTGTAGGATAATGCCTAGTAACGCACATGCCACATTCAAAATATGATATTTTCGTTAAATATAACATTTCTGGAGCTTGCACTAATAATGTAGTATATTATTCACAGCGTTGTAAAATAAACTTGCTGAAAATGGCTCTGTACTTACTGTTTAGAATGAAATTGAGTGTTATAAAAAATAATGTATTTAAAGTTTTGGAACGAGTGAATACTAGGGAGCTAGATATCTTGACTTCTCCGCGAATCCATTGTTGGTATCATTAAATTTAAATTATTTGTCACAATTTCATACAGTATGATATATGTCAATAATGTTCCTCCTAAAATGGGTGGAGGGAGAAGCATTTTCCGATGAAGGAGGGAGAGATAAAATTGCCGCAGGCCCTGTACAGAGGCACAGAAACGTTTCGAGACAGTTTATGTAGGAGTGGTCACTCTAAAAGAGTTAGGAAGGCCAATCGCTGATTTGCTATTCCCTCCAGAGTTCAGGATTGGTTGGCAGCCGACTCGTATTTTCCGAGTGCTGTCTTGAAATAAATGCGGTAATTGTTAAAGAAAGAACTTTCTGCCTGCTGCTCAAACCGGTATTTAAAAAAATTGAAGAATGCGACCACTTGATAGAAAATGTTAGGAGCCTTGCGTACATGACATCCTTTCTGCGTAATATATTTTGCAGGATAACGAGTTTTTTAATCAATTTCCTTGCTAGCTGTTAAAAATAACGGGAATAATTGCGTGACTACCTAGCAAATATAAAAATTCACTATAAATGTTCTATTCAAATTCGACGTGCTACAGTACATTTCGGTGTTAAGCTTGCAAGAAAATTTGTTCATAAGCTAATAAAACGTAAACACAAGTCTAGAATCAGCTGTATTCTACTGTATTTAGAATAAAATGGAAGGTTAGAAAGCGGAAACATCAATATCTAACCAGCAACAATTTCCAAGGGAATATGCGCGAGCCGTACGTCCCACACACGTTCGCTTCACGTCCGCTTCACGTCCGCTTTACGTCGGTTTTCTTTATGCAGAGAAACTAAGGGAGGCATTTCAAAAGACTTGAAAAGTAGACTTAAGTGGGAACTGCGAAAGGACTGACTGCCACAAACTGTCCGTTATGAGAGGCTAATTGCTTAGATATAATTACATATATCGTAAACAACAAGGAATAGAGCCGATCGGATTGCGGAATTTTGAATCTCGGTTTACGGCAGTTTAGAGAAAATACAAAATTTCAAAATTTGCTAATTTATAAACAATTTCAAATTTTTAGAATTCTGGCATGCGAAGGGTTTCCTAATGTTCCAGAAACGAAAACTGCGAATTAACAATTTTGGAACAATTAACAATTTTGTAAATACTTCCGAAACTTGTTCTATGCGGCTAGGAAGGGTCCCAAAATTGTCTCTGAGGTGAATACTGCAAAATAATAATTTTGAAAAGAGATGACCATTGTTTGCTAAATATCTAGTTTAAATGTTGCTAAAATGTTAAATTTCGTAATCATTGATATTTGAACATAATTAGTTTTCCAACACTTCCCGCACCCCGTTCATGAAGCAGTCTTCGTACACTCCATTTCTTCGTCTCGGTTTCGTAATATTAGCTCTGGTATTTAAGTGGTTTTGCGTTAAAAGGTGACCATTTTTCGTAAGTAAATCAGGATTATGAGAAAATATTAATTAATTTTTTCAAATCCACTAATACTCTTTCATATACTGAACATATGTTGTGACGCGTGATATTATCTCTATTGTAATATTTATTGTAGGCGATCGAATGGCTTGCACTTCAACGCGATTTGACTTCCACCACCGCCTCCGCCGCCACCTCCGCCGCCAACACCACCACTGCCGCCTGTGCCTTCCGCGCCAATACTCTCAACCCTTAGGATGACGCTTATCTCTCTGACGCTGGGATGACGCTCAACCGCTAAGATGACGCTGACTCTCAACGCTTATCAATGAAACGTTCATGCTAGAGATGATGATTGGGGAATATCTATCCTATCAGCTTCTCAGTCGTTGGAAGTTTGTTGAGAATGTTGCTTTGAAATAATTACCTATGATCTTTCATAGTTAATCAGATGGCAATATCCTCCGTACTGCCAGCGCTGCCTGAATGTGCAGAAGCTGGGACCCGAAATTTGTCCGTTACCAATTTTAAGCGACGGCGACGGTACTTCTGTTTCTGGGTCAATGACTCCCGTCTCGATTAGGTTTTTCGTCCAGTTTATCTGATCCTTTGAGCAAATGCTGAGATTGTTTTGCATGTGGACATGAATGTAACTTAACCAACTATGCACAATTTCTATAGTTCAATGGGCCAATGACGATTATATTATTTAAATTATCGTACCCCATGTTCTCGCGTCATTAAGTCAATTCCTTCACGAAGGGCACTGTGAAGGATGACAGACAAAATCTGTAGTTGATTTGCCTTTCCAAATATTTTTTAATATAAGGGAGGGAATATTTTTTAAAGCATTTCTTGCCAAAAATTCTCGTTTACAATTGTAATTCAACGTGAGTATCAGTTAGAGAAGGGATTCCAGAATTTGGGTAGACATGCACAAAAGTCCTGAAACGCTGTGGATTACTATACAACCGGTTTAACATTAAATCTTAGGGTATTAATCCTCACAATGACGATAGTTTTCTATTATTTGAATTATAGTTAAACCTACTAATGAGAAGAAACAGTTTGGAAGTACCTCTGTGGGCTATTTTTCGTATAACACTCTGTTTCTGAGGGTAGACGAGGCAGGCATTAAAAATAAAAATTATTAGGAACAAAATACCCGCTGCCGGAGGCGCCATGTTTAGCAAGTGCATAATATTGTTCTATACTGTTTTTATCTGACGTAAAATGTTAACGACTTCCTAAAATTTTCCTTTAAAGTCTCGTCGCATCTCCTGTCTCTTTCTTACTCATCAACTACCACCAATTAACGCACAGCACTCTTTTCCGGTTGGTTTATGGTGCTGATAACATTTGTAATTTTTATTATTATCACACCTTTAGAAATGCAAAAGACAAGAGAAAGCAAATACTAATCGTTAGCACAGTAAAGGAGTAATTGTCATTACGTGAGGAAGAATGAATCATCAACTACTGAGTAGGATCAGATTTCTTTGCAGTAACGATTGGGCAGAGCGCATTTTTCATATATGCACGACATTTTTCGGGCTGATGTTTTTTCCCTCGTGGTGGGCAGTGAATATATAGAAGTGCGTTTTCAAACAATCTTCTGCCGTCCTCTCTGTGAACATGGCGGCTTTCTTTGATCCCTTCTCTCGTGGTTCATATCAATTAATCTTAAAATCAACATCCATTGTAGTGAGAACCCCATGTATGTAAATGTTCGATTTGCAGATATGAATGTGTAATAGAGGGAATGCCAATTTACCGATTCGACTGGGTTGAAAAACAAAGGGAATGTGGCGTTTGAGGGAAAAACTGGTTTCTGCGTGTTTTGAGCTCGGCCACCGCGCTTTTCTCGGCCCTCTCCACAGCCGCGTCTCAATGGACTGACCGCCTATCACACCTTCCTTCTATTAGATATTGCCTGCATGCCGCTCATATTGGTTGCAAATAATGCTTCCTGGACGCCGCTAATATTGGAAGGGTGGAAGATATTAACAAGGTTGCGTTGAGAGTTCGTGCGCGGGGCCACCGTGTTTTTGGGTCGGAGGGTTTTACGTTATGAAGATGTAAAACGTTAGAAATCTCGGGTTTATAGGCTTCTAATTAAATTTGGGCTCACAATTACCTTTGTGTAGGTTTTCGGGTCGGGAGAATGAGAAAGGCTGCTAATCACTCGCCAGGGAACGACGAAGGTTCAGGGTTAGAGGAAGAAAGGAGGGAAGAGAAGATAAAAATACAAACAAGAGAAAGAAGGTGAAGAGGAGGATGGGTAAGAGAACGAAGATGGAAGAGATGAGATAGGTTAGGAGTAGACAAGTAGGTGAAAAGTGAAAATGACAAGGATTAGAAGTAGGGGGAGAGGAGGTGGATAGGTAAAGAACGAAGGTTGGAGAAAGAGATATGAGGGTAAGGAGAAGGTGAAAGATGAGGACGAGATGGAGAAGCGAGAGGGAGAGGAAACCTTCAACAGCACGTTCAAAATAAGAAAGAGGACAGTGGGAGAAGTGAAAGAGGAGGGAGTAACCTCAAAAGGAGGTAAGTAAATTCCTAGGAGATGAAGGGAAACGTTGATCAAGGAGAAGCAAAGAGAAGGGTAAGCAGAGAACAGGAAGACCAAGAAGAGGCGGAGCAGCCAGATCTACCAACCTGGCCGCTGCCTCGCGCCAATTATCGGCTTAGCATCGGCCGGAGCGCGGCGTCGTTACCTCATATCCGGCCTGGACACTCCGCCCAATGAGTTCTTAACTTAATTTTTGGCGTCCAACTTTTTGCGTCGGCCCTGGCAGCTGGCGGCCGGCGGCTGGCGGCTGCGGCGGCGCCTCCAGGGAGACCC
>BOPP01000055.1:4342076-4353733 GCA_017312745.1 Gryllus bimaculatus
GGTCGGAGGAGCGGTCGGAGGAGCGGTCGGAGGAGCGGTCGGAGGAGCGGTCGGAAGGGGCTGATTGGACTTGGAAAAGCTGGTGGGACGGAAAGGGCGGTATGGGGCTTGCGTTGGGGGCAAGGTGTATCCAGACGTAGGCGCGCGGCGGGGCAAGGAGAAGTTATGTGGGACGATATGGAGAGCAAGTTGTGACCTATCGAGTCAGGGAGAGGAAGGGCGTGGCAGAAGGCGGTTTACAGAGGAACGGGGGCATGGCTTGGCACAAAGAGCAGGCCAGCCAGCAGGTGTAGAAGCTTCGGTTAGAGCGTGGCGAGCGGGACAGTCGCAAGGAAGTGGGACTGGTGGGGAAGAGCATGACTGGACGGGATGGGAGCAGGTGTGACCGTAACTACAGTGTCAGAAACTTCTGAATTACTTTTATGTAAAAGTATATGAACGTAATTTCCATGTACGCACAATAAATTTAATGTACACGTACAGTAACATTAAAGTACGTGTTCATTAAATTTCAGTGCACGTGTACATTAAATTTAATGTGCGTACATGATAATTACTTTCATATACTTTTAAAATAAAAGTAATGCAGATATTTCTTACAATGCTTTTTAATTGTTCTTCATGAGCAAATTCTTCTACTCCTAACCCGACAAGGCTTTTTGTTGCTACTATCAATAAAATTCTTATATAGCCCTTATTGTAAAAATAATCAATAACTTGTATACCAAATATGATTGAATTAATTTTACCAAGCAGTTATTTATTTTATTTATTTAATATTAATGGATAAATAGTTTACTTTATTATTACACAAAAATGTATTTCCTTCAAAAATATAAAACTATCAACACTTAAGAAATGAAAAATTCACAACTTATTACAATGCACACTTCGTTGTATTTTGTCTATTTTGTCCATCTTTTTGTTCAATTTAAAAATTACAGAATCAAATTTTTTCTCCTTTTTGAAGCGTTTTATGTCATTTTGTTGGGTTTCTTTTCATAATTTCCCCGAAAGTAATAGTTTTATTATTAATAAATAATATTTACTCAGCATTACCTTTTTACACAGTTAAACAAATAACAATAAAAATAAATGTGAGAGGCAATGGGTACGCAAGTATGGAGTGCAGTACAAAAAGGAGAAAGATTCACAATAATAGAAGAAATTGAGAAAGAAAATAGATTTAACGTGAAACAAAATATTAGTAATATTATTACTAGACGGTAATTTTATAATGTAACCTTTCTTTGGACATTCTAAAAATTACTAAATCAGAAAAGATATTTGGTTCCTAGGGATACAAACCATTCTCTATTTAACAATATCCATTTTGACAAGGTTTTCTTTAATACAATTTTACTGCTACTTAAAACTGAGACCAATTGGCTATATATTAAAAATTCTTAAGGATGTAATGTAACAATTTTATCTCAAACGTTCTATCAACAGTAATCCGTTATTTAACGAAACATTTTTATTTACTGCGTAATTGTAATACAACTCAAACTGCGTATGCATCCGAGGGTTGTTTTTAATTTTACAGGGTATATCCAAAAACGTAATAGCTGGCAATTACCACACCTTCAATAACGTCTTTACAAAATAGAGATTTTTGTTCCAGGCTAACAGTTATTTATTATAGACTTAATATATCACACACATTTTCTGAACTTCAGTTCATTGTCTTAATTTGTTTGGTCCATTCGTATATTTAGAGTCACTCTGCAGCACATATCCATCATTAGGTAGAGATTAACAAATTTAACATCTCATGAAAATGATACTGAATAATGTTTATAATGAAAATAATATTAAATAAATAATACCAATTAATATTAATCAGACTCTACCTTGACGAATCCAAAATGTCTGAATTGCTTCAGTTTCTTTCGATGTTAACCGCCAACCGCTCTAGAAAGCGCTGTGATGAGAACAGGGAGTGAAGAAAACAATGATAAGTTTCACACGCTTTCATATCAGAATGTGATGACGTTTCTTTGATTTTGCACAAGTTTTAGAAATGTCTACTACTACTCTAACACGTAAGAACACTTTTACAAGAGCTCCAGAAGAGCAGCAGAGAGCGGGGCGGGGCAGACGTGGGTGGAAAGTAGGGGATCTGGCTCGGACGTAGCTATGGAGGGACAAAAGTGGCGTGGCTAGGTGGTTCAGAGAAAGCAACAGGGCCTTCAAAACAATTGAAGCAATAAATAAAATAAATTCAAATATTGCATTATACATTACGAATTTCTACGAAATAATGATTGTCATTAACAATACGTTTTGTCAGGATTTTTCACCAGGCATATAAAAAAATCTTTATCTAGACTACACTCTCATATTAGCCACCAATTTTATAATTCATACTTTGATATCCCAGATTTCATTCTTCATTTATATAAGCTTCATACACTTCTTATCACTTTCATATTCTTCGAAGAAATAGTTAAATAATTTTGTAATTATTTTTTTATTACTATTTACTACTTGTAATCACACATTTTCCTATTCTCCCCATATAGTAAGTCAGTATTAGTAGTCAATCGTGGGTCAAGTTGTTGGAAATTTAATTTAAAGTTTATAATATATCGCATTTTTCTTAGACAATAGTCAAAATTTCGTAATAATTTCGAAATTGAAATTTAGCAATGAATGCGAATTGATAGAGAAAACACACAAAAAGTTCTGTTTTGATAGAATTAAAAATGCAACATCGACAACAAAATAGAAAACACTCTTCTTTGAAACAATACTTGAGCAGTACTTCAGTAGTTGTTTCAGATTACGATACTTTGTAATTAAGTGTTTAGAAGTCCAAGTCATATTTTAAGGAACGTTATAACACGTGGAGAAATATATTTATGCATATTTTCTTTTCTTCCTTTATACTTTTATAAAGCAAAAAGATCACAGAATGTTCTTTTATTACTTGCCGATTAGTGCCAGCATTAACATATTTTTAAAGTGGGGTTAAGGCGGACTTTCCTACATTTTCTTTCATGGCTCTTTCGTTTTTGAGGGTAGCCTTGAAAAATTTGAAAACGCTTAGAAATGTTTGAAACACCACAAAATTCTTGCTTTCCCAAATATTTTTAGAAAAATTTTGAAAGTGAACTATATATATATATATATTATTATATAATATAATATATTATATATATTATATATAATAATATATATACGTAATACCGTTTTTCATTTGCAAATATTGATTACTCACTTTTACTCGAGATGTGACATTGAATTGGCAATATTTAATGCTACCATTTTCGAAAATGATGGACATTTTCTTAACCGGGGTTAGGTGGGCGAGAAGAGCCTACGTGAAAGGGCGGGTCTGTGCTGCCACCTCCGCCCGTACGCTCTTCCCGGGGAAACAATTAATATCCGCGAAAAGAGTTTGCGGCGGCGATGACAAGTGCGAAATGGTGGCGGCAATTTCGGTGATGAATGGAGGGAAGGTGCGCGAGGGCCCGCCTTTGCGCGCTACAGCGCCAATTCATCTCACCTCAACTGCTGTTCATTGTTCATTTTATTAATTGGATGGGCAAGGCAGTAAAAATATACAATTCGACATCAACAAATACGAATTCATTGCAATAAATGTATGTATGGAAAACAAAATTATTTAACACCTCTAGTGTCATATCTCTGGTAGGTTGTTTCAGATCACATGAACTTCACGTTACAGCGTAATATTCTAATGATTAAAACATGTTAACACTATTGTTATAAAACAACTTTGTTTATAGGGAGAAAATTGTCAACAAGTAGTTTGTTATATGATATGTACGAAATAGTCGTTGGTTATACTCGTCAATGATCGATTCATCAACCAATTATAAAATATTAATGACTTTTAGTTTACAATTAAATAAATACTCTAATTAAATAAGTCATAATTCGGTTTAATCTAATATATTAAAGACAATGCACGTTTGTTTGTTTGTTTGTTTTGGGTTCGTGCATAATGCGCTGCCGTACCTTTTATCCGATTGCGATAAAACTTTGTCAACAGCTTGCACTTCTGGGGAGAATATAGGCATAGTACGATTAGAATGTGGATATGCCTTATTAGAATGTGGATAGATGCGCGTTGGAGATAATTTTATGCAGACTCAAGACTGATCAGGGCTCTTTACGCCACGGCTCTTTCTATGCAGCCCTCCGCACACTGAAGTACGATTATTAAGACGTCTTCATTGCGTATTCTGCCCTTGAGATTATGAAATTTTTCCCAGGAGAGATAGATACACAGAGAGACTGAAGTAGAGAGAAAAACAAACAGAAACAGAGAGTCAGAGAAAGAGAGAGAGAGAGAGAGAGAGAGAGAGAGAGAAAGGCGAAACCACACTCGCGGGAAAGTCTTTTGTCTATTGAAATTTTTGCAGAGCATAGTGAGAAACGTGATTAACAATCACGTGGCCAGTAGCATGTGAAGTGCAATAGATTGCAGCATAGCGAAGCATTGCCGGGTCCACTATTTCATTATAAAATAGGGTACACAATGAATACTTCAAATCAATTAACTCCATAAAATTGATATTTGATATGAGTGCACTGAGTTGCAAGTAATTTCAACATCAATTAAAATTAGTTGTTTGCTACATTTTTACCATTCTGCTAGAATTTTGTCACATCAAAATTTTTCTATGGTTGTCTAAACTGACTATCATTAAAAAATCCTTAATTAATTAATTAATTAATTTTAAAAAAACTTAAAATTAAAAATAAAAAAAACTCAGAAACCAACTAAAAAAGGCGAACGAGCTGGTTGCAGGTTACAAAATATATAGCGAGAAACAAATAATTCGACCTTCCGATGAGTAAAGTTGTCCGAGAAAGGAATAACGTGCAATCAAAATGGCTTCGTCTACATTCAGGCGTCTTCGGAGGCAAGAAACGTTCACCAAATTACAACTAATAATTTCTCGAAATCGAATAGTTTTGAAAAACAAATATTGTTTGAATATTTTGTTTCAAATATGTAATAGTGTTTTTGGTACTTAAGAGCGTAAGATTTGTTTAAAAAATGCATTATTTCTTGCAACTTTCCTTGTTCATGCTAGAATTCCTGAAGAAATAGTTATATCCCAAAACAAAAATGAAATACTCGGCCAACACCCACAACACAATGACCCGAACTAGTTTGCAAAATGACTAATTTTGTCACAGGCATGCATATCAAGCTTAACATATAGTCACACACATTTGCATCTTTCTCAGTAGGGTGTGTGAATCTATGATTCAGTTAGAACGCTTACGTTGTTCATTGCATTTGAGCTATCCTTCGGTTTTCACCACTCTGAGTGTATTGACTCAATGTTATCTTTATTTTACATTGCTCTCAAGTAACCCTCTAACTTCCACAATTCTTTTTCCCGAAAATATATCACTTCTATTTGTCGAGTAAGAAATCAAATAGATTGGTCAGGATGCGATGGTTAAGGGTCTCTTGATAAAAGAAAACTATATACGTTGGCTATCTTTTGGCAACCCTTTTTACTTCTTTGCCGTTTTGAGAAGTAAGAACAAGTCAGTCTCACGTATTGACTCTTCGATTTTCTTCCTACGCTCTTAAAAGAAGACATATCGTTACATTCAATATGTCCGTTTCGCGTTAGGACCTGTTTCCCTTCCTGCATTTGACGGATCAAGAATTGACGAGCGTTATAAGTCTATCTATAAAAGAAGACGATATATCATTTTTCATCGCGTTTCCCTTTTTCTACCAAGTAGATGTATAAGAAAGAATCGCGACAAAATGACCTGTCATTTTGTGACATACTGTAGGAAGATTTCTGCAAGTTGTTGGCAAAATACATATAAGCTACCGGGGCACGGACGAGGCCGGCGAGAATATCCGGGTATCGACCGAAAATGGAGATAACACAAGATGTCTTGCAGAAAAAGTCACAAGACAAACTTTTTCAAATAAATATAAAATTCACTTGAAGTGCGTTTTCGTGAAATTACATAAATAGCATATCTCGCGCGAAATCTCACAACTGAAACTCGATCGCAATTCTCTGGCACATCCAGTTGGACGGAAAATGAAGATACCAAAAACACGTTTATTTGTGAACAAAATATAAACATTTCATTTTATATCTATTTATAGTACATAAAACAAAAGTAAAATACAGTACAATTCATATTTACACATTTTCCGAAAAAATCATATAATATACGTAATGTAGATTATCATTTAAATTTGTATCATAATTTACACAGGATTCGAAATATTTAGATTAGAGAAATTCCAGATTTTTATATAATTCTGCACAAATCACATAACTGTTATTTATGGAGTTTCTGGAAAAGCCAATGGGATTACTCATTTTTCATGCGAGCAGAAACTGAAAGAAAACTATGTAGCTTTCGGTCCAGTGAGAGCGGTTTGTGGGTTGGCTACATACCCAGGGATTTCGGGAAAAAAAGAAACGTGTTCGATTTGAACTAAAAAATGCAAATACTTGATTGTGTTTCCCTGCCTATCCTTATATTCAGCGAACTGTCTGAATTGGCAAACATAGTGCGTCAATGCTTACGACACAGTTGCGACACAAACACACAAAGGAAGTGGCCACCTGCCATTAAAATGGGTCGGGGAGCCGTAAATTTAGAGGGGATAGTAGGAAATAGGATGCTAGCGCGCGGGTCAACAGGGCAGAGAGAAGTGACCGAGACTTCAGAGAGAAAGATTGAGCCAACAGGAGAGAACACATTGAGTCTTAAAATAGAGAGATTCCGAGAGACATAGCGAGTAAGCGAATCCTCGAGTATTCACCATGTTGTGTCTCTCCATATTGTGAACTCGGTATGCTCAATCGTACATGGCTTCGGCGGTAATGCTCGCGAATTGACTGTGGTACTTATCTCATTTACGAGCAAGCACGGCTCGCATTTAGCGACACTTGTCGCACATACGCTCTGATGTCGTGTGACGGCCGGAAGCGTGTAAGAGGCACTCGAGGTACGTGTAAGCCAAACATTACGTTATCGAGCTTTGCGATCGACATCCGATTCATCGTTCGTGCCTGGCCTCCGCTGGCTGACCTGGACTTGCAAGACGGTATGACCGCACGACGAACTCACCCGTCAACTGTTTTTTGTAGTTATTTAAGATCGCATCCACTTCTAGGTCATTAGCGAACACTATTGCTTGTAACTGGTAAGGTAACTGGGAGGATGACACGATATGATGATAGGGGGTGAAAGGACGAACACAATACAATCGTGCCCGAGGTGGGACTCGAACACCCGAGCCTTAGCGATCCCGGCCACCGGATCGGCCCGTCAACATTTGCTGCGGAAAACCCACCCGGAAGGCTGCTTCCAACTCCCTATTCCACGCGGGCCGCAGTCTGCTCTGTAAGCGGTGTCCCACACAATTACCGAAGATCATTATACGGCAAGATAATGTGTCGATTAAATTGCCAAAGCCGCTGCCAATAAAGGATGGGCTTTAGAATTACGGCGCAGTCGGCTATAATTAGTTGATGACACAGAAATGTCCAATTACAAAACCTATGTAATTGTATTGGTTTCTCGCGAGCGAAAATGTCGACGTTTGAAATGTAAATCGGACTTTGTTGCTACATTCTTTCAACATTCACCTATTTATGGTTAAAGGGCAGGAAAGAGATTTCGTAAGTCAAGACAATGTGTGCGTATTGTAACCCCAATACGTCCCATTCACTGTTCTTTGCAAAAAATACTAATAAATCAAATTAAATAAAAACATTACAGAAAACTTATGTGAACCTTTTTACACAGACAGTCAATTTAATTCAGATTTGACGCCTAATCTCGATTAGAAACAATTATAACTGTTCTTTGGGATGAATTAACAGCGATGGGCGTACATTTCAAACGACCCGCGTTCGAGATATACGTAAATTTCTCTCAAAACCGCCGACTATATTACAGAGAGAAAAAATATTTTGTCGAAGAATATTCACTCCAACTTCTCCAAAGATGGCCATGAGAGCATACCACTTCCGCGGACGGTGGAAGCCGTGTGCCAGTAAATTCTTTCATTGACGGTATTTGAAGAAATTAGCTTCTTTCCGTTAAGATGCCACGGGGAGGGCAATTGTTTGAAACACAACAGCCGCGTCATCTGAGTGGCGCATCACCTCGCTCGTGAAAAATGAGGAATACGCGAGTGTCGACTGCGCCGAGAGCAATTTCGAAGCGCCAAGGTGCTATATTCTCCATGAACTCGCATTTTGGCGCGTTGCAGCAGAGGAAAATAATGCGTTGCTTCTTCGAGGCATTAAAAATGGGATAATTCAAGAAAAATAATCGATGTCCTTTCGCCCAGGCACAGAGAACAGATACACTTAAATTTCCTTCAAAACCGCCTACTACATTACAGAGACAAAAAATCTTTTGTCTAATATAAATGTTAAAAGCAGATTTTAACGCTAAGATTCTAGCCCCAAGACTTTTAGATGTCAGGAAAGAATTGTATGAACAATAAGCAAATACCATCCGCGTGATTCATTTAAATCTCATTTTGTTAAGCCCGTGCCTCAAGATTCACGAAAGGGTTTTTGGCAAACATTATTTTCTCAAAAACTGAAACATTACCAAACCAGCAAGAAATCTGTAGCTCTAACACTCGATTTGGTAATCATATTTATCAGCCAACCACACAAATATCATATAAAATTGATCTATATTATTTTACAATACACTGCCGGATATCATTAAACGATTAAAATGAACTCTCAAGTTTGAGCGCCGTGCGAAATGTTTTCTATTACATAACGGTTTTCATACAATTAAAGACGATACTGAGCATCAAAAAGCAAATTATATTGATTTCAACCATAAAAATTAATGTATTATATATCGTTCTGCAAATTGGTCTGTGTAATTATGTAAGAGTATACATGCCTGAAACAAGCATTGTACCTCAACTTCTAGATCAATGACTCCGATTTTAATAAGGTTTTTCGTTCAGTTTCCATGTTTCTTTGAGAAAAGGCTGAGATGGACCCTTCGTTTGCTTCTGGACAGAAATGTAATTTCACTATTTGTGCACGTCTTCTAGACTTCAGTGGGAAATAATTTAATCAAATTATCGTTCTCCATGGTCTCGCGGCGGGAGTCGGTCCCTTCACGAGGGACCACTAAATCTGTAGCTGATTTGCCTTTGGCAATAGTTTTTATTAAAGCGGAGCGAATATATTCCAACCAATTTTTGCAACAATGTTCGCATTCTTTCCGAAAATGCTATCTGTATTTCAATTTAATATGTAGAAGGTAGCATAGGGATTACATAACCCAACACCGAGCGCGGATTGCATCACTTCATGGTACGTCACAACGTTTTTACCGTTTTTGACGTCGGCCAAAAAAATAAGTACAGCAAATGGTTGGACATTTCCTAAAATTATGTTATATACGTGACATGTATCTCTCATTTATAAGTTACTTATCTTGAACTGATGTTTCTCATTATTGTTTGGCATTGATGGGTACGCAGGAAACAAAAATCTGATGATTTACCCTTTTTGGCGAACAACTGTTGACTTGTTGAATTGTTAATAAAATATTTTAATACATATATAGGAATGTGTCATTATTATTCATTATTAAACGCTCTTGCTAAATATTAAGCTGCATTTGAAAAACATTGTTATTGTTTTATCGCAATAAATTAGTTGAATTATCAAGAGACAATATAGCTATTCTCAAGGACAATGACTTTGACAACATGCCAAAAACATTTTCCAAGAATGTTACTTCTGTTTCCTCTAAATTTAATCGTTTCCTAATTGAAGATAAAATTAGAATTATCATTTCTTGCTATAATAATTGAGGTATTACAGTGAATTCAAGGATTTTCAAAGTAAGCCAATTCCATTCCCAAGAAGAACCGCAAATCCCAACCATCGTCTTTTTGCTCTGCCTTCCACAGGAGGAATATTACGCACGCGGCCAGGAGAGGCAGACAAGGCAACGGTTAAGCTCTCCACACAAACTTGCAACTGTTCAGAGTTTATTTGACGGAGAAAAGAAGACTTACTTAACTCTCTCTGTAATTTTCGCTTTCGTCTTCGAGAATTATCTCCCACACGTAAAACAAGACGGATTTTCTTTGCCTAACTTAAGATGGCACGCATCGGTAAGACGCGTGCAAGAAACTTACCTCCAAACACGAGAGCAGCAGCCTTCTCAAACAAGGTGCGCTTGCAATGCCCCAGACACCAACCTACCCTTCCTTCCCCACTCCGCCCCGTTCTGCCCCGCTCCGCCGCGCCACGTGCCGTCTCTCCGCTCCGCCTGCGCCGCTACCTCCGCCATCTTCTTACCGTATTCACTTGCAAAAGCCGGTCGCTTCACTCCTCTCTTTGAAACAGTCATTAAAATGTCTAAACTCAAAAAACCCTGTTATTGAGAGTGAAAGATTTCGCGCTTCTTCGAATCTAGAGAGTGCCGTGCCGGGGCTTGTTGCTCACAGCACGGAGACTTGCAAAGGGGAAAAGATAACGCGCCCATTCAGCGGCGGTCGGGGCACGGGCGCGACTGACGCAACAAAGAGGTTGTTTGAGCGGAGAGCGCCTATTGAGTACGTCAATGCGAGTGCTCAATGCGCGTCAAAACGCTGTCTCGCGAGCCGCGCAGGCCCGGGCCTTACGCGTTCTCTCCCCACCCCCCCGCCCACCGCCACCGCCCACGCCCTCCGCCATCCGCCCTATGCCAGTCCAGCCCTCCACTCCTTCCGCGCCCTCTCCACCCCTCCTCCGCCCCCTTCCATCCTCCGCTCCTTCCACCCACTCTCGCTCCTCTTCCACCCCTCCGCCCCTCCTTCACCCCTCCGCCCCTCCTTTCCACCCTCCCTCCGCCCCTCCCTCTGCCCCGTTGCCTCGCCCCTCCAACCCCTGCCACTCCGCAACGCCCACTCTCCGCACCCGCTCCACGCCCCCACCCACTAGACTTCCCCGCCTTCCGCCCTTCCGCGCTCCACCACACTCGTCCGCGCGCTCCTTCGACGCGTCGATGGCCCATCGATGCGCTTATCGACGAGGACGAGGGAACAGCCCGGACCGAAGGGCGCCTCGGATTCGCTTCCAACGAGATATAAAAGTTACGGCCGTTTTACACGCAAGGGCAAATTCGCTTCTCAGAATATCAGCATTAATTCGCGAACAGAATAAAAACCTGCCTTGAAAGGGATCTTTGTGGGCAGTGTGTGAACTTCGTGCGCTGTAACTTTTCAGTGCGTTTCCTCTCCCACGAGCGCAGCCTCAAAATTTCAACTGTAAATATAAATATTATTGAAGTGCATATGAAAAGTGCTGCCTTGGCGCTTCAAGGATGGGGCGAACGCCGTCGTGGAACGCGCCAGACAGCTGGCAAAAGGGGTGGCGGGGCGTAGGGCGCGGCGTAGGGCGGGGCGTAGGGCGGGGTAGGGCGGGCGCTACGGCGCGCGGGCGTAGGCGGGGCGTACGCGGGCCGTGGGCGGTAGGGCGGGGCGTAGGCGGGGGGTAGGGCGGGGCGTAGGGCGGGGCGTAGGGCGGGGCGTAGGGCGGCGTAGGGCCGGGGCTAGGGCGGGGCGCTAGGGCGGGGCGTAGGGCGGGCGGGCGTGGGTAGGCGCGGGCGGGACGTAGGGCGGGCGGGGCGGGCGGGGCGTGTGC
>BOPP01000055.1:4374699-4390591 GCA_017312745.1 Gryllus bimaculatus
TTTCGAATTATCATACGTTTGCATTAAACCACAAACAGCAAGCGCTAGCGGCTGCCCTGAGATGCATAGGATTAAGCTTGACCTCGGATTCCGGGAACGCATCGCGCTTCACGCGAGAGAAGCGGGTGGGAGTGGGGAGGGGTGGCGGAGTGGGGACCGTCACCTCCTTTCCGCTGCTTTGCCATCTATTCCTCTTACGAACCGCCATTCGTCCCACCACGGCCTCCCTTTCCGCGTTCTTTTCCTTCCTCTCTGGTCTCGGAGCTTTCTCCCCTCTCCTCCTATGCCCTTCGCTCCCGCTCCACCGAATCGCCGCCCGCACCAGGCATCCCTCCCCTCCGGCCCTACCCCCACCCTCCCTCTATCCGCCTCCTTTCTCACGTGCGGTTTTTTTCCAAGCGCCGCGTACCCGGCTACCGCCTGCTCCTCCCCGCCCCGCACTCTCGCTCGCCCTCCCCGCCCCACCGGCCCATGGCCCGACTTGGCGCCGGCCAACTTATCGATTATTTTAGGAATGCCAAAATGATTAGATTGGAACTTGTGTAAGAAATTTACTACATACATATTAAACATTCCCGGAATTGTTTCTAACGAGTTGTTTGCATTACGCGTTTCTATTTTAACTGTCCAAAAGATCCGCCGGAAATGTTGAAAGTCCGCGACATCCAACAAAGAAGGATGCCTTGGCTGGAGGGGGGGGGGCTGAGGCGGCCGGCAGGAGGGAAGGCGAACGGAGATGGCATCGAGGGGGTCACTTCTGCTACAGTCCGTTCAAATTCACCGAGGTCATACGCTTATTCCTGCTCTTGACTTCGAATTAGTATAACTTATTTTCGTTCCATGATCACTGTTCTGTGTGTTGACGTATATTACATAAGAGCTCCTTGATAACAGTAATTGCAAAAACGAATTAGCTGCTAGGCTGAGCCAGAGACGCCGCATTCTAGGCAATGTGCCGTTTCAACTGCCATTCTGCGATCTTCGTAGAATAATCGATGCGCTCTGAGGAAGGTCGAAGAATGGCAGTCGAGACGTTGGCACCTGTGAATTGAATTAATGCCTAATTTAACGTGGTGAAATTCAGGCCATCAGGCCCGCTCTTACATCTGACCACGCAAAATTCGCTACGCTCCTTTCACCAACTGACAGAGAATTCAGGTATTTCTTGGGCGACAACAGGCGATTTGAATTTAGCTCAGAAGCGTCGTTTAGGCTTGCGGATCTTTTACATGGGGAAACGCAGTATCGCCGTAACCAAGTAGTCTGAGTAGGGACAGCCCCACGGTTCGTGTGGTTATAATAAATAAATAATTAGTTATGCACATTAGCTTTCGAACAAACAAACTGTTCAAATGTCTCCAGAAGAGGCATTCGATAATTCGCGCCTTCGCGAATTTTAGTATTGTCGTTGGAATGGAGAGAAAAAATAAAACGTTAAAATAACTCTGAAAAACGTATTGAATGTGAATTGTGTTCTGTCCAAACCACACAGGATCATAGTAATAGGCATATGTTTTTGATGTAAGTGAAGTATAGGAATCTTGAAGCGTTTCGACTTATTTTATTGTTGCAATATAAAACATTACTGTTTGTTCAGAGGGTATCTAAAAATACAAATTGTAGATAGGTGTTAGAACTCGCTGCATAGACTGTTATTTATTCCATAATTCAATCGTACGTTCTAGAGAATCCATGAGTTGAGTACCCTACATGTATGATCAACTAGTTCTAGCGCCGACCACGGATGTCGTCGGATCCTGGGCTCTGCTTCTGCAAATTAAATGTATTGCCACTCGCTACAAGCGGTGTCACGTGTCGCCAGCGTGAGGATGAGGCGGCGGGGCCCGAGCCGTTCCGAACCATTCTGAGAGCACCGACGGTTGGCCCTCAATACCGTGCGCCCTCAATACCATGAGCAGCGGTTACAGAATTGTCTACTCCTAGCTCGTGTCCATCGCGCCTCATGGCTCCATGTGTGGTGCATGCATGTGTATAAGCTCATGGACACATCACCTTCCAGTCATAATGTCGAAGCGATAAATCTCAGCCGTTCGTCATGCTATCGGCAAGGGCTCATAAGTGCTCATGCATGCAATTAAGCATCTCTTAATTAGCATCGTGGCTCCATGTGTGTTACAAAGTGGAAGTGATTAATCTAAGAATATCTTATGTGCTCCAAATGATGACGCCACATTCACACAAGTTCATGACGTAAGGAATTTCTGCTGCATGAACCAGTGAACTAAACGTTTCAAATATCTTACTAACTTCGCATTGCAATTAATCTGTTGTGTTAAATGTGCTCAGTGAACCACGTGTTCAAATACATTCTACTGTACTGTAATTCATTATGCGTTTAATTCCTGACAACCTAAACTCTGAATCTGCTCCCTGACGTGAATACCTATTAGCTCATGTGGTGTAATGGTGATACGTGTGGTGTGGTGTGCACGTGCTACCAATACGTTTATCGTGCCACTATGTCTGCTTCCGCAGCATTCAATGCAACTCCTACAGTTACTAGTAGTCAGTCATAGTAAATCCAAGCTGCTGGCTGCTGCAGCGGTCTTATCAGGCAGATCACGGCACTCGCGTGTGAACTCAAGAAGTCTCCACGACACGTGCCCCGCTCGTGCGTATTTACAAGTCCTTCCGTGACGTGCCCTGAGCTTGCGTACTTTACCTGTCTACACTGCAACAGCATGTGATACTGTTCTTATTGCATATGTTTCTATGACAGCACTATTGTACCAATCCACATTGCACACTGCAACTCATATCATTAACTATGTGCAATCAACACAGTTGTCGACTGTAATTGCCTATTTACTGTAATGTTTCAATGTTACACCCAAATAACACAGACTTCAACTGTGAATGCCTAAGGCTGTTAAATTCATTCAGGTTTTCTAACATCAGTGTAATCATTATTGTAACTAATTTTATAATTTTCTTAGTCTTAATTATATGCCTTTTCTCTCTAATAATTACATGGCTATTGAATCAGGGACTGCTATAGGGGCTGATAGGCAATCAGGGACTGCCTATCAGACTGGCAATGGATTTATTGTTGGACTGGACTGTTTGAATCCACTTCATTCTCTCAATGGATGAAGAATAGTTGACTTTACAGAGCTCTTGCTAAATTTCTCGTGATATTCGAGCTGATCAAGAGTTGAACCGCAACTCCTTCGTTGTAAGAACGTCAACTCCTTCGTGACTTAAATTGCTAGTGGCGGCTCGTGAGTGTGAAATTAGGTGAAGAGCTAGTAGAGAAATATACATTTACACATACTTAGCTTAATGATTCAAATCTTATTTATCTCTGACTTTTGTATTTGATTTCTCATTTACCATATCGGTCCATCAGCCCTTCAAGGCTTCGGACTTGTCTGTGATGTCTTCATTCGTAGAGATCAAGTTATATTCAACATAGACGCAAAGCCTTGTGTGTTCGAAATGTTGCTTTTATGACTAAAAAATCAAGCATGACGAACAAACCCATTTCTGTAGAGTTGGAGATTAACACAAGTACGGCAGTTTCTATTAAGACTGTTTGAATCTCAGGGGTAGTTTTCTTGAATGTATAACTTTTGTTCCATTTAGAGAGATTAAGTGCGGCACCTACCACTCAAACTTCACTTATCTTAGTTTCCCAAAGACAAAATGGTGTTTCTAATAAAATACACAGTATGCCATACATAGGATGTACATTTGAATCACCACAGCACTATAAAAGAAGCGCGATAGAAATAAACTCCCTACTAGAAGACGAATCGAATCTTTTGAGGCTCTACGTCATCAGCACCATAGTAGCTGCATAGAGACCACGGTGGTAAGGTTATGGTTTTCATAGCAGCTACCGAAATAAGCTGCGCTCTGGAAGTCGAGACGCGTTATAAGGCGGCTAACACCACTTCAACGGCCGGCGTGATCGGTGGTGCCTTCGTGAGTTTTAACGGCCTAATAAAGTTCCGCGCGTGTGTCAAAAATCCACTCACGTTTCTGTCAAAAGCATCATACTTGTACGTGATAAGGAAAGTAAATCAAATTGTATTAATTAACATACATAAAAAATGGGGAAGAGCCATTTCATCTACGTCTTTGAATTGGCGCCCATACCTTCTACGCGTATTCTTCAGTATTATTCAGTATATAAATTCCTATCGGTTTTCTATAATAGCCAATTCGCGAGCTATCGAAAAAACACGTGTTTCTTCTGATAGTGTATGATGAATTATTAATTAATTATTAATTATTTCAAAATATTACAACTAAGCTATGTTATCTGCGAGTTTTTGTCATTAAGATGTCTTCTCAACTCGATGTGAATTTACACTACATAAATTAGTAGTAGTAAAATAATTATGTGTAATTGAGGCACCATTAATGAGCTATAATAAGCATCACGATAATGCATTTATTGTTACTAGGATGACCGTATTTGAATCCAAGAAAGCCATTCCGTGAAGCAGCGAGAATGAAAATCCAATTGCAGAGGCCGGTGAAGGTGGATGGCGCGGCGGCGAAGCAAACGGGAGACGCGAGGAAGGCAGCAGACGGCGGCTCAACGCGCGGAGCGCCGTGCATTCACAAGGGCGTAGCGAGCGGGTGAGGTGGGAGGAGGGTCGGGAGAAAGGCGAGGGAGGGTCGGTCAGGTGGGGCGGAGAAGAAGCAAGGCGGAGGCGGGGAGGCAGGGCGGGGACAGAAGCTACGGTGTGGAGCGGCGGCGGGGCCGGGGCGGGTTGAGAATGAAAGGTGCGCGGCGTAGCGGGCGCGGGAAAACCTGCTGTCGTAGGGGCGTGGGTGCTGTTAGGCGCGAGGCGGCGGAGATGCGGCGACGAGGGAGTTGCGGCGTGACGGGGGAGTTGGGGCGTGACGGGGCAGTTGGGCGGCGTGACGGTGAGTTGGGCGCTGAGGGGAGTTGGGGGCGTCACGGGAGTTTGGGGCGTCACGGGGAGTTGGGGCTTCGTGACGGGGAGTTGGGCGTGACGGGGGAGTGGCGGGGCTTATATCGCTGAACGGGCGAGTTGGGGCGGACGGGGACGTTGGGCTCGTCCACGGGGAGTTGGGCGGTCACGGGGGAGTTGGGGGCGTGACGGGGGAGTTAGGGGCGTGCACGGGGAGTTGGCGGGGCGTGACGGGCGAAGTTGGGGGACTCGTGACGCGGAGTTGGGGCGGACGGGCGAGTTGGGCGTTGACGGGCACTGGGGGACCTGGCACGGGAGTTTGGGCGTGGCGGGACGCTATGAGGGCCGAGCGGGGGACGCCCCCTTAGCAGGGTGGGCGCGTGCTTGGCATGAGGTAGACCAGGGTGGACGGGCAGAGTTGAAGCGTGGCGTAATGGCGTTGGGCGCGCGCTGCCGCGACGGGCAGTTGACGTCTCGGCGTGGAACTCGAGCCTTCGCGGTAGGGCCCCCTCCCCTGTTTCCCGTGCAGGACACTACCGCCACCGGATTAAGCGGGCTACAAATGCTCGTATAAATGGAAGGCCGTCTTGCATAAATTTAGCGAAGACGCGGTCTCTGACAAAAGGCCGCTCTATCTTATGACAAATGCTCTTTTCCTGTTACCCAGCGAGTGATTATAACAAGTAGTTATGCAAGAAAATATCGCGGGTTGCGGTGGGAGCGGGGATCGCGAGAGCAGATGGCGGTGGCGTGGCTGGGGAAACGGGCGGGGCGAGGCGCGCGGCGCGCCGTTGCGGAAGAAATAAAACGCTTCGATCTGGTGCCGCCGCCCGCCATTCGCCCTCCTGCACTTGAGACGTTCGACGCGTCGCACTAACTCCGCATATTCCCCTCAGCTCCGCCACCGCCTCCATCCCCGCGAAACCCCCCCCTTCCCTCGCCGCGGCGTCCATTTTCTCTCCCCCTCCCGGGTCCTCTCCCTCCCCCTCCCGCTGACTGTTTCTCGACAGATCTCCACTGCCAGAATGTGCCACGTTCAGACTTCCCCAACCTTCACGAATTTGACACCTCTTCCTTCCTCGCCCCTTGTCGCTCTCGCCAAACCAGCTCTATTCTGACCTGACCAGAATTGCCTTGATCTACTCTGCTCTGACCTGTCCTGTCCTATTGTGTTGTGGTCTGACCTCATTTCTCTCTTCCCACCCGCTGGTGTCTTGTGGTCGCGGTACAATGAGGCAGTTCTTGTCTCCACCTGCCCATCGTCGGGCTCACCCCCACGCTTCCTTCCACGCCTTCCTTTTCACGCCCACAACATGGCCACACAGACCCACGTGCAATCCCCCGCCTGTCGCTTCTCGCATCACCTGATTCCGCAGATTGGCAGCTGCGTACTTCTCTTCCTCGAACCAGCCACACAGAGTGCACCATGCCACTTCACAAAGAGATCAATGAGGAGAAAGTAAGTAACTTCCACCGAGTACCTGCTGTGTATGTGTCACCTCACTGACGATGTCTGCTCTGCACTCCTTTTAGCATACCTTGCACAATAATGCAGTACCTTGCAGAGTAATCACCAAACAACACAATAGACCCACCACGCGATTTCCTTGTGAAAGCTGTGAAAACATCAATATAACAGCTCACCAGACTACTTTTTATTTATAAAAGAGCAGATAGTTTACGACAAGGGAATCACGGATGACACCTGGAGACAGCCACAGAGCCGGCATAAGGATTAACTGGCTTGTTTACTGGATACTATGTCATAGTGGTCACTAATGCAAATGTGGCGAGCCGCCATTACATCACAGCGTGCTCAAACGACTCCCAAGGCGAGTGATACGCAACGACGCTCGCATTCGGGAAGCGACCTCTATGCGCTGCCGAATGCGCTGCTGAATGCAAGCAAGGCCCCAATATACACACTATGTGATCAAAATAATCCGGACACGTCGAAAATGGTGTTATGGTGTGGTCGTGTTTTTCATAGAGGGAGGCTTGCGTCTCTTAGTTTTGTGTGGCACTATCACGGAACAGGCCTGCGTTGATGTTTTAAATACCTTATTGATTCCCACTATTGAACAGCAATTCGGGGATGGCGATTGCATCTTTCAACACAATCGAGCTCCTGCTAATGCTGCACGGCCTGTGGCGGAGTGGTGTGTAAAACAGGCTTAAGTACTGTCTTTGAACTGAGCCCTACCATCCTTCCACGAGTTAGTATACAAGTTCCCTCTCTCCTAACCACTCGCTACATCTGGTGTCAGGTGTGGGGTTTTTACGACTTCAAAGGATTCTTTAATTTGATTTGAATTCTAAATATTTTTTCTTCTTGTTTTTTAGCTTTATTATATTTTCATAATTAATACACTCGAAATTTTTAATTACAACGCGAAGCTCTAGTGATAGTTGGCGTGAAATGAGGTTGCAGGCGTTGTTGCAATTGCACTTCGCAGTTGCAACACGTATGTCGGATGCACAACACGAGGCTGCTGGCAATGCGACCCTACCCTCAGTTCCCTGACGTTTAATTCCCCCACCCTTCTTTAAATCAAGCCGCTTGTTTTCCGCCAGCCGACAGTCACCCGTTATGGCGCGTCCGTTCTGACACAGCGCAGCGGCACGCAGCATTTCTGGTTCAGCCCTTTTCGCCAGCGTCAGCGACTCCTTGGGGCATGGGTCTGGGCCTCACGTTGCATACTCACCTATCATTGAACATCTGACTGCTCTGCCATTCACTCCTATATTATTGGACTAGTGGAGACGAGTTAATCTGCTCTCACATGAAACCAGTGTTTATAAATGAATTTCATTGAGACTTGAAGAAATGCAATTTAATTTTCAGAAGCTAAATTTTACGCGAAATCTACTCATTATCGAAAAAATGCACATGACTTTATTTCAAAATCTGTGTTTTAGCAACAGATTTAACCAAGTAAATATCTGTTTCGTCATTATTGTAGCTGTAGGAAGACGCCGAAAAATTGAACTTTTTCAAATTTATAAGAAGTTAGGGATTTGAATTAAATGTGACCTTCGACATTCTTAAAGCGTCTTTTATGCAATCCGAAAACGAAGTTTAATAAAAATGTTGAGCCATTCGAATAAATTAAAATACTGTTGCAGGGCAGCCGAATTCCTCCAAATCAATCGGGGAATATCAATTTTGGAAACAATCGTGAACAGTTTAAATGCTATCCCAGACAGGTTTGACGACAATCGATTTTTCAGTTTGAAGGACCCAGAAAATCAGAATTCTAACTACACACCGTGTTAGAGGAAGTAATTTCCTGCATATAAGAACAAGATTTTAATTTTTTGTTACGAGGGCCCTGCAATAAGTGATTGTCTGCAGAAAAATCGCAGTTGTTTTGGCTCACGATTACAAGTTTCTCTTCCCACGAAGAAAGAGAGAAAATAAAAATAGATTTCGTTTCAAAGCCTTCTTGAATATTTTTTCTGCACTTTCTAATAGTAGGGTCACTTGTAGTTTCCTACTTTATGTGTAGAGTAGTTAGTAGAGTTGTAAGTAGTCAAGTTAAGTAATATGTTTAAATGAAACCTATCACAACACATCACATCTATTACAACACATGAACACGTTTTATGATACTTAACTATGTAATTGTTGAATATTAAACAATAAAATTATTTTAAAAATTGGAAGAAGTGTTCTTAAGAAGGAGATTGAGAAGCCCAAATGCGAAGACCATGATACGGAAACAGCCGACTTGCATCACCAGCGGCAAAATATTCCTCGCTCTGACTGTTCGTTGAATGACCTCGGAAACGAAACTGTAAGGGACGAATTTCGGGCAGTCTCGTCCAGCGAGGAGCCAAACGTCTGATGGAACGCGTGCAGAAATAACGAAAGCAACTTAAGGAACAGATCTTGAAGGAAGAAAAAAATGTGAAGAACTCCTCCGAAAAGTTTTAAGAGCTGGCAAACTTGGGAATGCGAGACATCACTCGCATACATTGATCCTACGCCTCCACCCTACATCCTTCATATTTCAAACCTTTTGCGAGCGCGTTTTCATATTTCGTACGTCATTGAAAGATGGAAACAAAACAATAACTACGACATGATATGAAACGTTTCAGATGTGAATTGAGAAAATTGCAAGATTCTCGGATATAAAATGTCCCAAGGTCAAATCCCGAAAATGCTGCTGAAAATCAGACAGGAAAAACGATGTTCATAAAGCACATATTCCGAATAAAATCTATGAATTCTAGCTCTGAGAGAACTGCGAAAAGATGTAAAATGTCATAATGTGATACCATTAGCTAGAAAACGGAACAAGGCTTTCAAGATTTTCGCAATATAAAAGCAGGTTGGAAAAAATTTATCAAAAGTCTGTTAATGTCTGATGAACACGATTACGTACACTTAATAACAGGTAAAAGAAACAAAGTATGTGGTGACTGATGAATGTAAAGAGAGAAAAGAAGTATATTATCCAAATAGTTTATAATGTTGTACATAATTAAACCAGTCTATGTTTTGTAACTAGGTGACACAAAGATCAAGTTTTCAAATTTATGCAAGTATTTATACGATAAAGAACATGATAAACAAGTTGAATTCGTTTTAAATAATATTATACATTCATAAAAGAATCAAAATTAGTTTTGGATACAAATTCCAAAAGGAGTATTGCATTTTACACTGATGGTTGTATGACATCACTCAGGGACAAAGAACCCGGACGAGCGTGGATGATTGGCGGGTGATGACGGGCAGGGAGGTCCGACCCAAACTCTGCGATTTTGAAAAAAAACTAAATTTTGGGGAACATGAAACCCTTGTGACGTTTTCAAAATTTTCAAAAAAAAATAGCTCAAGAAGGTTTGAAATCTTTTTCTAAAAATCAGCTCCTATTTTTTTCTTTGAAGTTTCTCCTCGTATGTACCAAAGAATGGTAAAGTGGTGGAGCTACAACAGCCCGTACTTTCGCACATTATATTTAATTTGCCATTTTCTAAAATTCAGAGAGTTCAACGAAAATGATGCCCGGGCCATTCTTTTAATCTTACCTTATTCTATGGATAGATGAAATCTGAAGAAAAAATTTGGAGTGATTTTTGAGAAATTGATTTTTTATAAATTGCATCAATATCAAGCAGAAATTACGTACAATTTTTCAAAATAATTAATAGATTTGGCGTAATTTTAAATGAAACAAAGTAATTATATTTTCTAAAAAATCCCCAATTTTTGTTTTAATTTTTCTCCACGTATATACCAAAGACCGACAAAAAAGTGGTGATAGTCCTATATTCGGAGAACTCTCTGTATTTTCGAACAGTGTAAAAAAAAGCAAAAATTAACATTCCAAAACCACGATATTGAAGACAGTGGGTTGTGTCTTAAAAACTGTTGAAAAGATGAGATCTTTGAAAATAGTAATGTAAAATCGTTTGAAAAGCGAGTAGTTTTCTGCTTGAAGTTGATGCAGTTCATAAAAACTACTTTCGCTCTAAAACGGCTCAAAATGTTTACTTTTAATTGTATACACATATAAAACAACAAGGGGCGCTCTAAAGAATAGCGCATGTGTCATTTTCGTGGAACTCCTTGAATTTTCGGAAACTGCATTAGTTACAAATAATGTGAGAATGTATGTGCTGTTGTAGATCCACTGACCTACCGATTGTGACGTGTACAATATGTTGAACCAAGAGCCGTATGCTGATTGCGCTTTTGTCTGAGTTTCCCTCATTCATTTAAGGCGTATGCCGGAATGGTCTCTTGTTTATATTCCCAGAGTGCAGGTAAATTGTTCGTCCTCTCCCTTCATTTAGTATTAGTAAGATTATGTTGGTATCTAAATAATAGTATGATAATGTTTGTGTTATTACGTCAAGGATAGAATAAATGTTTGTGTGTCAATGTTATTGGATCAACTGTAGTATATCAATATTAGTATATCCGGGGTACTATCGTAACGTTAGTAAGACAATCTTTGTATATCCGTGTTTATGCCGGAGTTACTATGTCAATGTGGTATGAAGGTTAATGTGAGTTAACAGTATAATCCATGTTAAAGTTAGTATGGGAGTGTAAAATTATGTGGTCAGACGGAAGTGGTAACCTTATTGTCTGAGTCTCGCAAACAATAAATGTTTATATTAATGTATTATTATTATTATTATTATTATTATTACTGTTATTGCTATTATTATTTAACTTTATTGATCTTATCATACAACAAAGTACTTATTTTGAAATAACCACAGATCGGTAAACACTACCAATGGCGTCATTCAGCATTCATTACTCATTTAATTGGAAACAACATGAAGATAAGGTACTATCAGTGAAGATTTTTCTAACGCTCGGTTTACCTTTTTAACGGTGTCGGGCGACGCCTGTCTTGCAACTGGTGCATGCAAGCCATGGGAGTCTGGTGAGTATCACGTGATGAGTTTCGTATAATGTAGATAGCATATAGTTCTGTTCCGAGATATTCTTGTTTGTACATGTAATTTGTATTGTGATAGTTATTACATTTTTATGAAATATTTCTACTGTAGTGACATGGTAAGCGAAGAAGGATTCGTATACAGCACATTTTGTGGACACGTTCCATTATAGTATTTTATCAGTTTTCAATAATTTTATTTCGAACAAGCCATGATCGGATAGATTTATAAATTTGAATGTTCGAAAATAAATCTCAAGAAATATTATCCTAGTTACTCTATTTAGAGGCAAGTTTAGTAGCAAGTATCGTATTGTTTTAAATTAATTTCCGTCTATTATTTTTATCGTAACATTTTAAACCAATTCTAGCGTAATTGCTCAATAGTCAAATGTTCAGAAAACACGCAATGTCTCCGGATGTCGTTTCTTGTTTCATCCCAAGAGTAGAGCGTAATATATCAACCTGTTGGCCTCGCCGTCGGTATCGGTCGATATTGTCTGAGCATGGATATTCGCTAGTGTGCTGTGGCATGCCTGTGCTCTATTAACAACATACACTATCTTTCACAACTCTTCGTTCCATTCCGTCCTGGTGAAGCAGGGGCATGGAGAATCTGCGTCAAAGCACCCTTTAAATCCTTACATCCGGGCTTGGGATTTTAATATCTCTCATTTCTCGGATAAGGAGTAGTCAGATCAATAATGAACAGCCGAATTCATATAAACTCAAACCAATCCTAATATACATTTTTTTGACAGCGTCAAAACATTTACATATCTTAGTGCAAAATTTTCTATGAATGGGGGATGGAATAATCATATATTGACGGGTCACAGCAAAGGAAGAATTGCGCTCAAAGAAATCGTTTGCGCAGTGCGCAGGGTTCCGGAATTGCCGGTAAAAGTATGCGATACAATGTTCAAATCGTTAGTTCTCCCAGCTATGAACTATGGGGCAGAAATCTGGAGAGTGGATAGGATAGAGCGATTAGAAAGCATCGAAACAGATTATTGCAAATTAATTCTAGGAGTGTCTAGGTGCGCAGCAAATGACGGAGTCTTAAGAGAGGTCGGTAGTATAGGAATTTGGAAAGATTTTAAAATTAAACCTATTAAACTCTGGATTAAATTAGCAGATGAACAGGCTGACACACTTATACATAGGTGCTTTAGAGCGCAATGGCAGGGAAGCGACCATCACTACTGGGCGCACAAAATTAAACGGCTACTTGACCGCACAGGGTTGGGAGACGTCTCTCCGGAAATGGTGGGAGATAGGGGAACCCGTGAGATAGAAAGGCTGATTTCCGATAGACTTGCGGATATAAAGAGGCAAGAGATCTGGGCAGCAACGGCTGAAAAACGCTCGCTGGTAGCTCAAATCCATGCGACTCCATTATGGGTTTGCGAAAGTTACATACATACTCTCGGAAAGGACGCAAGAGGGGGATACGCTTGGTTCAGGGTTGGCGGGTGGATGCAGCGTAGACTAAAGGACGCAAGTGGTAATGCATCTGTGTGCTTTGCGGTGATAGGGAAGACAGGATCCACATCCTCTTAATTTGCTGTGCAACCGAAACATCGAGAAAAAAATGGATGGGAATGGGAAATTACTACTTCCTAAACAGGAACGTAACGCTCGCCCAAAACATTTTAGGTGACAAAAGATCTAAATTTATGAAAGAATTAGGAACATTTTTAGGAAAGGTCCGGACCATTAGGGAAACTGAAATTAGGGAATGGGAAAACAGCACTGGTTAGCTTGAACGGAGCCTAGACTGGAGAGAAATAAATAAGTCAATAAGCTAACAATAAGTACGTAATTTTATGTTAAGTTAGTAAACAGTCAGTAAACAGAAATAAGTCGTAGTCAATTGGTAAATAACTGGTCAATACAATAAATAAAATAAAACTAGCATAGTAATAAGCACATTAGGGGATGAAGGGAAGGGGGGATCGAAAATGTAAGGGCAGAGGCGTTGGTGCGGACGATCTTCTGTGGCGCCGTTTGATTTCAGGTGCTGAGGAGGCCAAGCACTGGAAGGAGACGGCGGGACGCCCGCGCCAGATAATAAAATAGCTAAAATAAACGTCGGATAGATTAGAATGTACTCGGCTTCTGACGGTAGGTTTTTCCCCCTTCAGGGTTTTTTTCCTGAGCCGTACCTTGTGGTCTCTTTTCCGCGGTCTCTTTTCCGCGGCTTTGATGCGATGGAGAGACCATTTGGGGTGAATACCAGAATTCGAAAGATTAGAACGCGAAAGGATGTAGGTATTGTAATGGCTTAAAGGCCTTCGGCCTAGCCACATAGGATCAAGTAATCTAATTCGTTTGTAATAATTACCTATTAAATAAATAAATAAATAATACACATTTTTAACATGAAAATCCAATGGGAACACGCAGTAGGTGATCTTTAAAAAAGCTGAAATATGTTTTAAGAAAAAAATATTTAAATGAATTTTCCTTATACGTTTTTCAAACTTGCTTTTTTCACGCAGAATGTCGGGAAAATTAAATTAAGTATTATAGATACACTGAGGTGAATTAGACACGGGATACCTTGTAATAAGTAGTTGATAGTGCCTTGCAGAAGTATTGTGTCATTCTGCATCAATAGCCATCCATAATTGCGAATGTGTCGCCGGTGCAGGATTTTGTGCCCGAACTGACATCAGTATTATGTCCCAAAAAAGGTCGATGGGATTCATGTTGGGCGATGCGGATGGCCTCGTTCAAGATTGCGGATGGATTCGTTCAAGTTGTTCAGATTGTTTTCAAACCAATCGCGGACAATTCTGACCCGTTGACCTGACGCATTGTCATCTCAAATAATTCCATCGTGGTTTGAGAATATGAAGTCTTGCAACTGGTAGCTGCAAATGGACTCCATGTAGCTGAACACAAACATTTCGAATGATCGGTTTATTTAGATCAGAAAACCCAGTCCATTCCACATAAAACAGCCTAAACCATTAAGGAGCCACCAGTGGTTTTTTGGAAACTTTGATCCATGGGCTCTGCGCCACACTTGACCCCTTTAGTCTGCTCTTACCATCTAAAATTTGAACTCATCTGACCAAGCCACTCGTTTTCCAGTCGTCTAGGGCCCAATCAATATGGTCCCGAGACTGGGAGAGACGCTGCAGGCGATTTCGCGTTGCTGGCAAAGGCACTCGAGTCGGTCTTCTGCTAACACAGCCTTTCAAAGCCAAATTTCACCGCACTATCCTAATGGATACGTTCGTCGTAAGCCCCACATTGATTTCTGTGGTTATTTCACGCGGTAATCCATGTCTGTTAGCACTGCACGCCGCTGCTCTCGGCCATTAAGTGAAGACTCTCGACCACTACATTGCCCACGATGAGATGTTATGCCTGAAATTACGTATTCTCTTGACATTGTGAATTTCGGAATACAAAATTCATGATTTCCGAAATGCGTCTAGCTCCAACTACCATTCCTCATAGTCAGATGGCAGTAAATTCTCGTCGTGCGGCCAAAATCATGTCAGAAACATTTTCACATGAATTACATGACTTCAACTAAAATCTCGGCCAATGCAATACTATTTTATACCTTTTGTATGCAATAATACTGTCATCGGTATAGGTAAGTAACACAAATCATGAGATAGCGATATTTAAATATACAGATGGCAGTAGAATTGCATAGAAAACTTATAAAAAGGAGTCCACACCACGTCGAGTTGCTGCATTTCGCCGGGCAAAAGGACGTCCGACACTTATATTACGAGGTATCCCGTAATTATGTCACATCAGTACATCTGCATATTGCTATTCCATGACTCTTGTCACTTCAGTGAAACAGTCACACAGCCATGATTCACACTGAGAATGAAAATAAAATCTGGCATTTGAATAAAGATTTTCGTAAAGAGTGAAATAACCTCGACTTTATGGGTTCAATTCCTTGAAAAGAAGGAAACATTAAAACAGAATAAAAACAAAAGTTTCATTTCAAAGCGCGAAGCAGTCGATCACTCGCCCAAGAGAAGAACGGGAAGAGGCGAAGCCGAGCGCAGCGGACGGTGCGTCGCGCGAATGGCCGCGGCCGCGCGGGGGTGGCTCATTTGCGCAGATGCAGTGCGCTGGACCTCCACTTCCTCCCTGACACACCCACGCCATTCATTTAGCCCACGCGTCAATCAGCCACTCGGCGCTGAATTATGTTCTACGTCCGTCACAAAGCAAAACGCGACGCGCGCACAGATAGGACGCGTGGCGTCCGCTTCGCGGGACGGGGGAGGGCGGCGAGGACGAGGGCGAGGGTAAGAGCGAAGGCGATAACCAGGGCGACAGTGAGGGCAAGGGAGAAAGCGACAGCGTGGGTGATAGCGTGCGCGACAGCGAGATCGTGGGCGAGAGTGAGATCGTGCGCGACAGCGAGATCGTGGGCGAGAGTGAGATCGTGGGCGAGAGTAAGATCGAGGGCGGGAGCGTGGGTGCGAGCGTGGGTGCGAGCGTGGGCGGTAGCGTGGGCGGTAGCGTGGGCGGTAGCGTGGGCGGTAGCGTGGGCGGTAGCGTGGG
>BOPP01000055.1:4410602-4421080 GCA_017312745.1 Gryllus bimaculatus
CCCCGCCTCGCTCAGCTCCGCAACAACCTAGCCTAGCCTAGCTTAGCCAAGTCCCGCCACGCCCCCTCCTCAGGGGAAGGGGGTTGGCGATGTCCGAGAGAGATCGCACAGAGAACGGAAGGGGGCGTGTGAAATAACGGAAGCTTGCGCAGAGAGACCGTGTAGGGTTGCAGATAGGAAGGGTGAGATGAGGGGAGAGAGTGGGGTGGGCACTCCGCTTGGTGCTTGTGCGCGGTGTCGTGGGGAAGGCAGCTAGTGGAGAGTACCTTTGTGGACTGCAATGGGGCCGCGAGGGGCCGCGATCACATTAGCTGATGCCCCGAGCCACCTTTGCTGATGTCGTGAATCTCGCGTGCGTGTATGTATGTGTGTGTGTGTGTGTGTGTGTGTGTCTGTGTGTAAGATCTCAGGAGATGGTTATTGCATAAGTAGTGTCGATGCTGCTACCGGCTAATCATCTTTCTAGACGAAGAAACATTCTTTACCGACTTAAGAGAATATATTCCTGAAAAATTACAGATCTTTCACATTAGCAAGTTTCGAAATAAAATATTTAATTTCTTTATCTTCACCACTAATAGCTGCAATAACAACTAGATCATGAAATGATCTTGTGTATCAGTATTCAAAGAATAGTACTAGTTGTCAAGTGCTGGTGTGCAATCACCGTGTTTTCGAAACGGAGTTCGTTTTTATTTTGTATGAATTCTATTATCGTCAATTCTCTTAATGCAGCGGTATACTAATACAAAAACTAGAGACCTGGATATAAAAGCCAGAACGCTGGAGTGCGTGGAAGGTCAACATAACTGACACGGGCATTACGCATACTATTATGTAAGAAATGTTTGAATATAAACTCTTCTTCAACTTAGTATTGATATATTTAGATTTTATATATATACACAGTTTTTCGTTATAAATACCCCGTTTTCTCATAAACTATTGTACCCATTTTATTGATTCTGTTACAGATTACTAGTCAATGTGAAACTTCTTTTGCGAAGTTACAATAATTTGATTCAATTTTATAAATTTGTCATTAAATGTTGAGAAAAATTAAAGTCTGAAACAAATATTCAGTTTCCTGCCAAGCAATTGTTTTATATAGCTATCTTCTGTTTCTTATCACCAAAAGGCCAGCTTTCAACTTAAAATATTCTATACATCGTTTTGTTGTGTTACAGGATTTATCAGATCCCTAAAAAGAAATATGGAGATCTTTCATTTTACCACTTTTACACTTAAATTAGTCACACTAAAAACAGTAAATTAAATTTTTTGTTGAAAAAATTAACAATTCTCCTTCGTATAAAGGAAGTATAGAACAGCCTGGATGTATATTACGGGCGTTTAATTGATTAATTATGCATTTGAAGAATTCTAGAAGACCATGACCGCTCATGCAGAAGATTGAATTTATTACAATATACAATTTGTATACATTTAACTGGTGATATTATTGCATAACGATGAAAATGAAGTCGTTCATGTGGCACACATTGGAATAATGTATTCGAGAAGAGAAATAGATATTTATAATCAGCATGAATCAAATTTTAATGAAACTCTTGTTTCTATTTAAGCGTTAATAAATAGGGATATTCCCTATAATTGAGTGATGAGTTGGAAACAATGAGGTCGGTTGTTAATGACATTATACAGGAAGCATATATTATTTTAGTAAGTATATATTAGTATATATTAGAGTAAGCATTGCATTTTTCGTTTACACTCATGACATGAGTTCTAAACAAACTGTTGTGTTTGCTGCACATTATTCTTCTCAACATTTTCACTTTATTTCACTTATATTATTTAGGAAACTTTAGGACCTTAGAGAATTTTCTCTAAAGTTTTAGCCTATCACAACAGTCTTCGACATCGTCTACATTTAAATCATTAACATCTCTTGCTACAACAGAAGAAACATTTTCGATCCACGATTTCCTTATTTAGCTATTTATCTTTTACTTTCTTGGCTCTCTACGTATGCAGAGAATTTTTTGTAATTATGCGTCATAAACGACAAATATATGCCAGAAAAAAGTTATTGCCAGTCCCTGGTAACGAAAAAGTGGGTAAATTTTGTTCCTGCCTATAGTAAATTAGCCGATCCGGTGGCCGAGATCACTAAGGGAGTAGTGCCGTAGCGTTCTCGGACCGAAGGATCGCGGGTTCGAGTCCCGCCTCGGACATGGTTGTGTTGTGTTCGTCCTTTCATCCCCTATTATCATTATTTCGGGGAAGGCAACGGGAAACCACCCTGAATAATTCATCATCCCAAGAAAACCCGCTATGCGTCACCTAACTGCCGTATATGGTAGATAGGAGAAAAAAAGTAAATAACTTCCTCTAATACGTATAGATAGAATTCATGTTTTATGGGTCCATGATGAAAAGTCATGAGTGTGCTATTGCGTAGCGTATCCGGCTTCAACCTATGAGCTTCAGGCACCAGGTTGCGCCTCAGTATTAGCGCGAATTTTAAAAGCAGACAGATACCAAAATTACCTTGTAACATGTCATTTAAATATTCTCGAAGCTTTTTTTAATTTCTTTTAAATATTTCACCTTTTATATCAACTACACCCTTCATCGTGTTATTTTTCCAATGGTCCTCATTGAAAATTGTCATTTTATGCTACTTTTAAACGGTTTATCAAAACTGCTGGCTTACCATGCAGCACGGCGCCTGGCTTTTCAAACGGCCTGGCTTTTCAAACGAAGTCCCCGTGTTGTGGTTACGTGGTTGGTGTCGTATCTAGTGCTGCACAGAACGAGCAAAAATCGGTGCGCCGGACTCCCTCATCCATGTCTTCATATCATGTGTGGGTCCTTGATACCGAAAAATCTATTTAGGACAAAACGCCCGGCCACCCGTTCGTGGTGAACGCTGGAGCTTATACAGTTCTACCGATTTCTCCAGAATTGATATTCCTTAATTTATTTAAAGAAACTCGAGGCTCTGTGAATTTAAAGTGGATATTTTGATATTCGGGGGTACTTTACATGAAGTTTCAACAACATTTTCAAAATGTTCTCAATAGAGACAATTTTCATTTTTTTCGTTTCTCCTCGAATAGCTAAAGTGACACTAAAAATATAGCTCTGGGCTCATTTTCCATTACGTAACTGATATTTCGAAATTGCAGAAGTTCAAAATTTTTCGGCGTGTTCCGTCCACTCAATTATTGAAGATGTGCATATTTTTCTTTATAAAACCAGTTGTTCTATTGGATATCCTGAAGTGTAAAACTTTAAGAATATATGAGTCGTTTTTGCGTAATTTGGGGTGAAATACAGGCAATTTTAATTATTGATTAAATCATTATGTTCTCGAAAAAGACAATTTTTTTAAAAATAATCTACTTGTGCGCATCAAACCTGCTGGTGCAAAGTGCTGACCTCATTTCCAGTGAACTACCCGTACTTTCAAAAATTGCACAAATTGCAAAAAATTAACATTCCTAAACAACGATATTGAATGTAGCGATTTTTGTCTTTTGCCCAGAGGAAATCTATTGAAACAGAGTTTTATATATAGTCATCTACAAGTACAATTGTATATTTATAATGTAATATTTTAAGGTTTCTAAGTGAATATGATTATGTTCAGTAAGTTTGATTAGTTAATAACAATTATTTACTAATACTAATTAAGTTTGGTCACCTAATTTTCTGCTATAATCGTACAATTCATCTATTACTATAATTTACGTTTGTTTACAAAATGGGTTAGAACTCATCTCGTTTAATTCACACATCGGAGCAAAAAATGATAAAAAAACACAAATACGCATGTTCACAGAAGTACACTGCTCGTACCACTAGTAGACAGAATTATCCTTTCGCGATCGTTGTAGTAGTTGCAGCAAAGGGCTACTAGTAAACTGCTAGAATTCTTTCCGCTCATTCTTTCCCTTTCCCTTCTTCATCTTCGTAGCCCATTTTCACTGCCCTTCAATGGCGACTAACTAATCTGCTCTATGCGATCGCAGTGGCAAAGGCGCTGCAACACTGGTTGCTGATTGCATTAATTCCTTGTAGTTGTGGTTTTTTGAGAGCGAGTTTCCACTCATTTGTATATCAACTACTACTACAATTTTATTAGCTTTTTTATTATATCTTTTAACATATCTCCTACAAATTTTAACACCAATAATACTTTATTTAGTCAGTGTCCTAGCTACTTTTCCTGTTTATGTCCTTTGTAGCATGAGGATGATAAAACGTAGTATAAAATTATATTTGTAAAAAAGAATAAAAACATACATTTTACATGGCAATGTCTACTTCTAAATAATTTGTGCGTATGGGGGTGTCAAAAACCTCAGTGGCCAATATCTTCCGAGTAGTTAACAACTTTGTGACAAACACTAATACGTTTTCCTCCTAATAAGGACTCCTCTAACACATTGTGTAGTCAGAATTAACGTTATGTCGGCCCTTGACACCGAAAACTTGGAGGAAGGAAAAAGGGTTCCTGTGATCAACGCTAGCGCCTAAACGTTTTTGACGATTTTTTTCAAAATTGATATTATCCCATCTATTGTGTCAAACTCAAGTCCCAGCCAGTTTGAAACGATAATTTCATTTTTGTGGGTAATTGACATGAAACCTCAACATTTACAAACTTTTCTCAAAAATTGCCAAAACATTTTTTTTTCACGGATATAGCAAATGACGCTTGAAAAACACGAAGATCCAATTATCATCAACTTCTCTGAGTTTTCGAAAAGTGCATTTTTCGATCATCTTGTTACCGATTTAAAATTTCGAAAATATTAGTAATTTTGTAGAAATTTTGCGTGAAATAAATGCAATTTTTGTACAATTATTTACTAAAAAATTGCTAGGAACAAGTTCTTCGGGTGGAGCAAAGGACGCTTAAAATCTGCAACAGGTCCGTCTTTGTGCGAACATCTTGATTGTCAAAAATTACACCAAAAAAAACAACAAAACATTGTGAACGTACAATAGTGGAAGAGATGTTATTCTTTATGAATATGTTCTAAAATTTAATTTTTTAATGTCATGTACACTTTTCGTAAACGAGTAATTTTCGAAAATTTTAGCTCGTAATAGAGGGAGTTTATAATTTTTTCGCAAAAAACTGTTCCAATTTATTTCATTTTTTCCTTGAATAGTGCAAATAACTTCAAAATCCGGCACATTTCTCTTGTCGTTGAACTCTCTCAAATTTTGAAAATTACAGAAGTTACTTTTCATGCGAGAAAGTTCCTAGCTTCAGTTTCTATACTATGGACGTTATATGCGTGAAAGTATAAAGAAGCATTTCCTGTGACAATAGAGAAGATAAATGGTCCTACAAATATATAGACTGGAAAATGAGATATCGAATTTATAATTATGGCTCAAAAAATGTTAAGGAAGGAGAAAGGATTTATGGCTTTGATTCGGTTACAGCTGATAGAGCGTCCCTCGGGAAGAGGAATGAAAACATTTTTTAACTTCACATTTTTGGTTCCCTCACATTAAATATTTCATTCGTATTTTAACTCCTTTCGAGATCATTCAAATGCTACACAACAAACTTCAGGGACCGCTACAGTGTGTATTAAGCTCTCCTGTAACCAAAGTTCGGATGCCTAATTTGATGTTAATGGTGTCCAACATATACGAAAAAGTTGATCAGAACGTTGGAAGCAATAAAAATTGACGACTCTTCCGTTGCGGTGTTAAGACAATAAGAGAGATTTCACGAAGAATATTACTTTTACAGTACTATTTATTTCTGAATCGTTATTTGGTAGTTTTTTTCCTCGTATTCAAGCACACTGTTTTACCAATTTTGACGATGAAAACGATCTAATGAAAAAGATTACAAGTCCCAAAATATCACCACTCGAACGCAAGGCAAGTCGTCGCCCATTTTCTTGTCCCCCCTCTCTTCCCTTCTTCCGCAGCGCGACACAGATTTTCCTCCTAAAGGTGCTGGAATGGCTTAACGGAATGTTCTTTCATTCTTCCTTTGTAGCTGCTCCGGCAGGCAGGGAAATTGCTTTCAGAGTAATATTTCAGCCTTGTTTTCCCAGCCTTTAATTTTCATGCACGTTAAGTGAACCGAGGGCAAAGCCGGAGCCGGGTTCCGAATTTCTCAAACGTCGAATCGTGACGCGTGTCGCGCCGTGTTGCGTTGCAAGGTCGCAGGCGGCGTCACGCAACGCTCCGAAAACGAGTCCGCGCCGCGTCACGCGCGCGGGTCGCTCAGGCCGCCGCTCCGCGCCCCACCGCCTCCACGACTCGTAACGAACGGCTCGCGAGGGAAGCCAATAACGCTACATGCGTACAATTGTACATTGCCAACTAGGAAAGTAACTGTGTATTAGAAAAAGTACTTTCAGCTATTGGCACGATAGAATTTAAAATGAAAAAAACAGAATGTACATTTTATTTACGACATGTTCTATACCTAAGGCACCTTCTATCTCACGTGTTCGTGATATTGATGAACGAGTACAATTTAAGTCTTTTGAAGGAATCAATTTTGGGATTGTCTACACCCGCGTCTCTCCCGAAGTCACCATGCGCCGCTTTCGACGACCGTTCTCTGTGTCTCCTACCAGAGGTGTTGGAATGGTGCTCTTTTACCGGCATGTACTCCAAAACATCCTGGTCTACTTTCTTCAGTAAATCATGCGGAATGCACGATTGCTGCGATCGAGGAATTGTAAAATGTACATTCTGTTTTTTTCATTTTAAATTCTATCGTGCCAATAGCTGAAAGTACTTTTTCTAATACACAGTTACTTTTCTAGTTGGCAATGTACAATTGTACGCATACAGCGTTATTATCGTCGACTTCTGGCCTTACAAATCCCTTCATTCCACCAACTGTTTCCTGTTAGTAAGTTTCAAAGATCCCATGTCCAGAAAAAACCGCACACAAAAGACTACATTCTTTCATACATTACACTCGTTGTTGCCATTGGGACTGGGCTGCAAAAGCTGACGGTAGGTGTGGCGTTGAACTGGCGCGCTGCCTCTCGGCTTTTGGCCTGGCAGCGGGGGCAGGGGCGTGCGCGGTGGCGGGGGCGGGGGCAGGGGTTCGCACGCGTCGCACGCACGTGCAACCGACGCCGGTGGAGGCGGAGGCACGCTCGCCAATCGATACGTGGTGGGCGCCGCAGTGACCAAGTCTCGGTGACGCCCGGGGCTCGACTCGTCCGCTACCACGCCTCCCCTCATCTCACATCACATTCGCACCATCCACATATCAAGCCATATTGCACTCCTCCCAAATCTGGTAGTTCCGGGGAGATTTAGAGGATTTTTTAACGTAGCACGGCCTCCCCACACTGTGTAATATTCTTACATTTCATATCAAATAGTAAAATATGACAATACATGATAGTTCTATCTAGAATAAGAATAAAGTTTTAACTTGTACATTTCCGAAAACGGAAATATTTGCTGTTAGTTTTTAGTTGATGTAGAGCCAAAACAAAAATATTTAAGGTAATTTCCGACGATTTCCAAAGCCCGTTTCCCAAACAAAGAAATTATATTTTCATTCGATTTTTGATGCGTTATTTTTCTTATAACAAAGCGGAACTCCGTTAGTTTTGTCAGTTTGATTGATGCAGATTTTATATCCGTTTTACGTAGTATTTGAGTCCGAAATGACCATTAAAACAATTGGTAGCTGTTCATTATCCCCTCCTCATTTTAAAACATATATCATAGGCATCTCTTATCAAGAATGGTCTACAAAATTGTAAATGAAGTACTCCTAGTCAATCTAACATTGAATATCAAGAGTTACTATAATTCCATATGTTCACACTATATCTCGCAGCTTGAAACGATTTTCCCAGTCTTCGCTGGACAGTGGAGGTTCTTCTGAGCTTTCTGGATTACAAAAATCAAAAACAAATTTGCTATAGCAAAATATTGTTGACTTTTCATTTCCACCTTCTTTCATCTGACTTTCTTCTAATTTTTCTTTGCAATTGTTTCATTTGTCCTTACTTTTTAATTTCTCTTGTACTTCTAATAGTACAGAGCAGACCTGTCAACATGGTGAGCAAGGAAACTAGCTAACTAGAATTCTAAGACTGATTCCAGACCAACCGGCGCGAGATTTAAAAGTAAAACTTTACACACGACTGCGAAGTGGCGGTACATCACTGAACGCTCTTGGCAGTCTTTTGGATAAATCAGTTGCGAATTATTGCCCCAAATTGACCTAATATATTAATTTTTATTACCTGTTCTCAAGCAAATATTTAATCCATTAAAATGAAATAAAACACCAGTCCGATTTGAATTTGACAACTGAGAATAAAATTTAAATAAAATATTCGAAAATATCTTTAATTCGTAATCGTGTTCACTAAAGAGAGCAATAATTTCATTAACTTGGTATTCAGGCTAGAGTGTTTAACAATTATTATTGTTGGTTAAAAAAGCGGTCTTTGTCAATGTACAGACTTGGACGAATCCGGATACTGTTGGCTGGGCTATCCGGGACAAGCCGCGTCGAAGTCATGGTGGCTGACGTTTCGGCCAGCGTATTGCGAAACGTCTGCCACCATGACTTCGACGCGGCTTGTCCCGGATAGCCCAGCCAACATAAACTCCGGCCGCGGAAGCCTACGCAACCGAATTCGGATACTTTTCATCACATAGTGTATCTGTCCAAGAGCGACACGCGCCAACGGCTACTCGCGCCTACGAACATCTGGGACATGTGTGCGTGCCACCATGGTCCTTTGCTCTGGGGGTAAGTGGCATAGGTGTTTGCATGGGTGTAAAATTGATAGTACTTAAAACCGAAGGCAGGGGCCTCGGTGTAGGCCTTAGCGGGTGACCCGACTTCAAACCCAATAATGATAAAGAAAATCATGCAACGCTCCCGAATAACCGACAGGATTTTCAATAGAAATATGAAGCTGCGAAGGCCTGACACCATATAAAGCGATTTTTTCTCAAAACGTCTGTCTCGTTGTTTGTGAACATTGCCGACAGAGTTTCAACCGTACACTTTATTTTCACTAATATGGATATTCGCCGATCAATAAGAATGTTCTGACAGCTCAAATTTACAAATGATCTTTTAAGTTTTGAGAGCCCTCTCGATGAACACCCTATAACATTTGTGAAAAGTTAATTCAATGTTTTTAAATGTTCCTTTAAATAGTAGAATGTACGCTTATAAAAACTATACAAATGACGCCTCTTCGCAGCAAAATATTTTTCTAAATGCAATCTTTTTCTCAATATCAGATCTTCAAATTATCTCACGTACAGTTATTAAAAAAAAATACAAGTGTACGTGTGACTTTTTTAATTATTTGTTAGAATCACCGCAGCATTAGCAATGCTTTACAGCACTTCAAATGGAGAGACGTTGTCATTCAGGAATGGCTCACCTTAAGCGCTTGGGACAGATTTTATCGTGGGTAAATAAGTTTAAAATGTTTTTGACAGAAAGAGCAAATCATTGAATTCGATGAAGGAAAACATATTAAGTAAAATTTTGAATTGTAAAAGAATGTTTCTTGGTTTTTGAACGGGTCCTGTTTCATTTAGTATTTTTCAACTAATGGCTGATGTACTCGTATTACGATAGAAATTGCAATATCATAATTCACTAACCGTTACCAATAATAAAAACTGTTGTACGAGTAGTACTGCTTGTTTTTTACAGTTTCTGGTCGAATAAAGCAAAATTCCTTAATAATATGCCGTAAGTCAGATGTTCATTAACAGCTCTAAAATATTGAAAAAGGCAAAGTTCTTACTTTCTTTCTGCTACGTCGTATAATGCATCAGCAGAGCTTCGTGGAGCATCAGATTAAGCCGTGGAAACTATATTAACTATTAACTATTTCTCGTGGAAACTATACCGCTAGTTCCTATGCGCCTGAGTTCCAGTCTGAGTCTGGGGAAATATTTTTGCAGTTCAATAGTTCAACTAGTAATATAATATTAAGAAACAGTTTCATTTAATAAGGAAAAGTATGTGCTGTTGTTGCTCTGGTTTCCCGTCAACATTTTTGTCTTATTTCTCTAGCCCGCTATTTGTGTCCCATTTCTTTGTATTCTCCCAATATTTTCCTGTCCAACCCCTTTCCTTGCAACGTTTGCTTCTTTCACAGCTTGTACTCCTTTTTCTCCTCTCCATGTTCCCTCCCAAATGTCGTTCTACCTCACCACTTTGTCAACTCTTGCTCCTCCTCTCTCTCTTGCTCCATATCTCCGCATCCTTTACCTCGCCATATATCGCTCGCTCTCCCGCCAGCGCCCCATCCCCACTGGAACACGCGGCGTCAAGTGCACATATGGCATCGAGTACACAGCGGCGCCAAATTTATGCAGAGCACTGCGCGAAGAAGTGCCATCAAACTTGGGCCGCTTGTTTCCTGAAAAGAAACCCACCGACTCAGCCACAGCCCAACCCATACCAACCCGACCTTACCTGATACGACCCAACGCGACCCGACGCGAGC
>BOPP01000055.1:4423280-4454432 GCA_017312745.1 Gryllus bimaculatus
CCCCCGCCCCCCAGCCCCCGCCGGCGCGGGACACAATGTTCGGATGCAACGCCGCGCAGCTCCATCTGACCTGAATCTCGGCCAAGTTCCTTCAGCCCGCCCACATTGCCGCTTTGTCGGGCGGCCGCGGATGCGCAGATCAAGGCTCCAACTTACTTATTTTTCCATGCACCCAGAGAAGACTCCTCGAGATGGCTGCAGTTTGGCAAAGAAGCAATAAATGAACTAAAAAAAATGGTATGTAGAATGCTACCTTCGACTCTTTCACAGTTTTTGTACAGTCCTCAGTGAGTTTTAGTTGCATATTGGAATGTGAAGGGGGACTTTTTTTCACATACTTTTGTAGCAGGTAAACGTTACTTACCACTCTTCATCAGAACGTAACTTACTAATGCTTTTTCGTATACATAACAAAAAAGAGCGGTCAATGGACATAATACTTTTAGAAGAAGTAAGGTTACAATCCAGACTTTCTTAATGGGTACTGAAAACATTATTAGAGCTGAAACATGACATTGTAATTTAAAATGTTTACGTATTCTCCAAGGGGTATTTAATGGGTGTTCCAACAACGCGGCTTCCTAGGATATTACATCTTCATTTCTTTCATGTTTACGTATTGGAATAGACATGATTCTAAAGCTCAACTCCTACAACATTCTGAGTGTAGTCATATTTTATAAGCTGGTTTACAAATAGGTAGCTAATCTCTTTATAAAATACTTTGAAAACACTTTCAGGGTTCATATTATAGTGAAACCCCAAGTCTGCTTTTTTATTGTTTTTTTTTTACGAAATAAATCAAATAAAATTAAACAGTACAGTAGACACCCAGTCTAGCATCTAATGCCATCGGTTGTCTATTTGAATGAAATCGTGCAACGAATCATCTTGAACTGAAGCACTTACAAGTTCACTGACAAGTTCTTTCTTTCAAGTTCTGAGTCCAGAACAAAAAGACATTTGTCCGGATGGCCGAGATCGCTAAAGCAGTAGTGCCGTAGCTATCTCGATCTCGGACCGAAGGATCGCGGGTTCGAGTCCCGCCTCGGGCATGGTTGTATTGTGTTCGTCCTTTCACACCCCTATTCATCATATCATGTCATCCTCGTAGTTACCAAACCGTTACACGCAATAGTGGTCGCTAATGACCTAGTAGTTGATTCTATCTTAAAATAACCGAAACAAATGGCGTTCTCTATTTCGGCCATCATCCTGCAAAAGTAGTCCATGGACATGTACTTGAAAGACGGTGAGCGAAAGTATTGAGAAGTGCGGGGTCTGAAGTTCCTGTCTCGGGCAGGCTCTCTCGCCGCTGAGACGGACGGCCTTTAGAGGAGTGTGACGAAGCAGAAGTCTGCGCCACTTTCCCCTTCTAATCTCATCCCCCACCCCGTCGTTCAGCAAGGCCAGTTGTTTCCCCGTATATTCCACATTCAACGACATGTCATAACACTGCTGAAGGCCAATCTCTACCGAAATGTCCTTCCAGATATAAGATCGTGTAGGAATCTCTGTAGTTGTAACATGTAAATTGTAGTGTTATGCCACCAGGTTCTATACCTACCTGCAGAAATAATAAACGAATCTATCTACTACAAACGGAGAGGTTTCTTACTGGGACATGTAAGTTGTTGTTATTGTTATTATTATTATTATTATTATTATTATTATTATTAAATCGGCGTTTTCTTACTCCAAACATTATTCTACAATACACACTGATTCTATAATTGTAATTAAGTTTATAATTTTTATTTATTTCTTCTGTGAATGCTCTTATACCGTGGTGCCAAGGCTATTACACTCCATTTTAGTCAGCACATTTCTCGTAAACGTGCATAAAGATTAATGAAGAACCTTATGAAACAAAAATGTGAAGAATAAAGATTGTTCCTGACCAAAAGTAGATGGCAAAACTATGTCAACGGCAAGTATAGCAATTCACCTTCCCACTACGGCGCAGGACAGTGTGTATATGTATGTGTGTGTAGTGTGTGTGATGTGTGTGGGATAGAAACATGAAATTCATATTACAAGAGTGGCATATACGTGTAAGCAACAGCAGCTGTTTCTGCGAAGGAGAGGAATAAACAATATTAGTTGTAAAGTTCATTTGATACAAACGGTGCATGCGTAGGCGCACATTAAATGTCGAATTGCGAATGTCATCGCTCATGCCACTGCAAAATTCAATGCGCACTTATCTGCAAGTTGAATTATTCTCCGATAGCCAACTATACAATTTAAAATGTACACGTAATACACCATTCAGACAATAGTGTATCAACTTGAAGAAAATTCAGTTAACACAAAGGTATCATAAATTATATATTGTAAAGGAATTAGGATCCATATTCATAGGCAGACAAATTTTGCAACCATACTTTATTTCATAAGCTTAATGAGCAACGGGTTCGCGGATTGTTGTCCCCATCATCAGGCTGTAAAATTGTTTCATACTTTGGCCCTCCCCTTTCTTGTCTTTAATTCCACTGACACTCATTTCTCCTCACTCTCTCAACCGCTTTCGTCAACGTCACCAACCTACCTTTTACTGTCCAGGGCCAGTTTACTGCATCATAATGTTATTACACAAACTTTGTTTTTGTTTTGTGATCTCTCATATGTCTAGTAATAATTATAATAATAATATAATCACTGTTATAATTTCTCCATTTCTGTATTAAAAGTTTTACTATATATTTTAATCATTCAGTTTTACCGCCTGATGATGGAACAATCATCGAAACCGGCGCACATTAAATTTGTGGAATAAATTATGGATTCAAAATTTGTGTCTATAAATATGGACCCTTTTTACAATATATAATTGATTAAAATACAGACTAGATGGAAATAAAAAGTCATAAAAACTGGATATTAAATAAACATTTTGATAAGTTTTTATTCATTTAGTTAGTACTAAACTAATATTTACCTCGAAAATGGCATGAAACATGAGTAAAAGTTGAAATGAACAATCATTATTATATCTGAAATAATTGTCAAACTTTAAGAAATTTGTCGAACAATTTCGATATGGGCGCAATATGCTGAGGTCCTGAGTAACTTCTTTGAGAAACGAAGTGTTAAAGTTTATATTAAGTCTCTTCCTGGCGTTCAATTTGGTCAATTCCAGTAAGTGTGTCCATTTTATTAATAATTAGAATACAAAAACTAGAATTTCAGAATTTGTGAGTTCGTGATATGAAGCTATGTAAATATCAGGGTCAGCGATTGAGTGCCGATAACATTACCAGTTGAAAAATTGCGATCGCTGAAGAAACTTTGTTTACAACACTGTGTGTACAGATTCAACACTTTTTTCCAAGTTCAAGTGCGTATTTTCCATGCTTATGCCAACTAAATAATACAAAATAAACGGGCGCAATTTAAAAGTTTCTGTTCGCAATTTTTATCTTCTTCATTGTGAAAACTATTTGAATATTGACATATTACTTGTTTATCCTGGGTTCCTCGATATTAAAAAGAAACTTATTTTAGCTCGTATTTAGGCTGACTAATAATATATCAGATTAACAATTCTTTATTTATATCTTAAATTTTTTTATCTGAAAATCAGAGTATCTAGTGATACATTGTGCCAATGCTGACGTGGATACTTGTTTTGCTTCTGGAGCTTTAATATGGGCATAATTTGTTGAGGTTTCTTTTTGCTAATTGTGGTAGGAGTAGGGTTAGCGGTTTGGGCAAAAATAGTATATAATAAATTCTGTTATTTATTTGAAAATACAACTATGATTTTAATTTTTCAGGAGATAAAAGTTCTGGTTTTCAAATGTTTTCACGATTGTTAATATCTTTACTTTACTTATATTACCTAAAAGAAAGGGGAATCGGAATCCTGGAGTTCAAGAAAACGTGCGCTCATTATGCTCATCTCATATACGACAGGTACAGAGTTTACTACTTAGTGACAATAAATAAAAAAAATATATCAATCAAGTCAAATTATGAATGTATATATTTAATGTATAAAATTGTCGGTAAAATATCCCCTAAGAAATGTTTCGTGTCAGTAATCTAATCTCAATCTGCTACTTTGTCGTATTTTCCTTGAAATATGGAGCAAATGCATAAGTGAAGGCAAATGAGATTGCGAAGGTAGCCGATATGTATTTTGTCCTCTTTGTAAAGATACGAAAACACGAAAATTGTTATTGGCGGTCATCGAAAGTTGACCACACTGTAGAGAACATTTATCTTCGCGATGCTCTATCCAAAATATACTGAATCAAACTTGATAACTAAGAAGTTTAAAAATCTTTAGCTCATTCTCCACAAACAAATGACGCCACGGTTCCATATTTGCTAGATAATAGTGTTTTGTGATTGAAACTGCTATCAAATAACGTAAGTTTGTCGGCTAACAGCAGATCATATAGGTAAACGAATAGTGAAAAATATACTATTTAGCACTTATACACGCAAACCAGTACTTACGTATTACTGTTATAAAAAAATCATTTTAATGCTTTTGTAATGAGTAATGGTCTTACGTCGAGAAGATGCTTACTGAAGTAATCAAATATACTATACTTAAAATCTAAACCTATCTACTTTATTATTCTACACATATTCATATTTTTAACGGTTTACAGGAAAAGAATACTGTTCGCATACAGAAGAAAAAGGAAGGTCCGAACGCGTACCCAACAAAGGAAAAGACGCGTAAGGAAGTCATGGCCGTATAAAATTATTGAGTTCTGAAAAATAAACAAAACAGAGGAGCGACGTGAATCAACGTGCCTGACATCTCGAATATTGGGAATGGTCGCATGGTTACATACTTGTGTGTCCATGATTTCGTACAAAACGCAAAAAAAAAGTTTACGCAACTCATAAGAAAGTCTCTTTTCAGAATAGCAGTGTCGGTTCCTATCGCTACGTCCGATAACATCTCATTCGGATGCCACTTTCTGTACCAACTCCGTAAATAATCATGAATGAATACCATTTTAGCGAGAACACTGCAATATTTTAGCGAATATTTTCTTACCAAATGTTGAAACCCCTACAGGTGGCAGCCGTTGGTTAGAAATATTTGCAAAAATATTGATCATGATTTAAGATGATGAAAAACAAACAAACTGCATCTCCCTCCCATAACACATCATACGCAGTTTTTATGCAATAATAATAATATAATGTAATCTTAATTTAATAATAATAGTAACAATAATAATAATTATAATACTGATAATAATAATAATAATAATAATAATAATAATAATAACAACAATACCACACCTACATTAAAATACTCTATTCCTTCCTATGTAATAAACTGAGTGAATTGTTTTGCCCCCTCCCCAAACTTCCAGCCGAAGGTGCCCACTGGAATGTTAACAGGAAATGTTTCTGGTTTGGTTTTTCTCCTTATGACGACGCTCTTAGGTCAAATGAGGTACGAAGCAAACTTCAATCTTTAAAAAATCATGATTTAGAGGCACGTTACATTTATTAGAGTGGTTCTAGCAATGGTAACATCAACTGCCCCTGCTTTAGTGGTTTTAACTCGTCCTCCATATAGTAATAACACCCAGCCGCCGTTAGACCTCTTCCGGTACACCGTTTCAGACGAGTGAGGTGTCCTTGCACGTGTTTAGGTCTGCTGATGGGAATTGGCCATCGTTCGTATTTATATTGTATATATATTCGTATTATAAATTTGTATATAGATCCTATCCGGTCCACCGTTTGGGGCAACCGAGAAGCTTACGACGTGTCTTGGTCTACTTGTGGAGATTCGACTAGTTCTGTTAGACTGTTTGAAAAACAGTAATTCGTAAATATTAAAATACATTTAATAAATATTAAAGCGTTGCGGGTATTTTTGTAAATAGTAATCGCAAGAAGTTCATTTAGTGAAATTTTCGACCATGTCACCTCTGATGGTATTGTTATCAAAAATGTATCTTTGAATGCATTGGCACTTACTCCAGGCCCACACACACAAAAATTGCCAAACATTGGGACTATCCACTCTTTCACATCACAAGCCCAGTTTCAGTTTGCAAAAGTTCCACATGTCTGGACAGATAAAATGCTTCCCGTCGTTTCATGACAGCGATATCTATTATTCAATTATTCTTTTACATTCATACACGATACGAATTAAAACTTACTTCGTGAATGATGTATTTGCATATTTCACTCGAGTTTATCTGCAATTCCGAATTGCTTACTGTCATCGCACTCTTTGTTGAAACACTTTTCAGGCGAAAAACCGCAGTTATTGCGTTTGGTGGCGCGGTTACACAGCGTTCCGTGTCGGAACAAGATTTACGGACACGCAAACAAATGCAGAGAGGGTGAATGTGGAACAGAACGTAATGGCTACAAAATGCTTTCAGGAATATTCCGTGCTTACTCTGCAGTAACGTACTCGCACTTGCCTAAAATGCTTTGAAAATGAAAGTGAATCAGGATTCCTATGAAATTTCTCATTGTTTAATATTCCGTATATTTGCATGGTTGGCAACTGTGTTCATGATATTATCCACTAAAAGTTTTAGTCATAAGCGATCAGAAATATTCAGATCCATCGAAGAACACAAATTCTGGAGAAAATCAGTTCAACAGTTTAGGCTCTAGCGTTGACGGTAGACGGACACAGAAAGACGGACGGACAGACATTTTGCCGTCAGTCTATTTGTTGGTAATAATAACCAACAAAACATGGATTGTGACTACATAACGTGTTAAAGGAAGTCATTTTCTATACAAATAAACAAGATTCAACCACTTTTTCGCTACCAGAGCCAATCGACAAGAGTTTCTCCGGCGCACGATAACAATACTTTTTCTTCTTAAAATGTAAGTCAGGGAAAATAAAATGGAAGGTTGTTCTTGAGTTTATGTCAATGTATAATAGAATTATTTATCGACCAACATTTTGGCTGTGTATTTATCGTTCATCAGGGCTCCAGATATCAAGATCACGTTACATGTACACCACATCACCAAACACCCTACTTCTCCTTACTTTGTAATATATATTCTCCCTACATTGGTTGGCACAGTTGATATCCGCAGTTCTGAGGAAAGGCAAATACATAGCCCAAACGTTTGTCGGTATATAATTGCATTGTTCATTGACCTAAATTCAAGAACCACCTACTGTTAATCTCTCCGGAGATGAGGAATCACAACATTATGCATTTCTAATAAATTAACATTTATCTAATACTTAATCTATTATAAAATGTAATTAAGTAATGTTTACACAGTTCACGAATGATGAACTTGTAATATACCCTCCCCAGGTGTGTTTCCTTGAATATATATTAACTATAGTCAGTGTAAAAGTGAATGACCATTTACGTACTTTCTCTCTTTCTCTCTCTCTCTCTCTCTCTCTCTCTCTCTCTCTCTCTGCTTTCGGTCTGTGAAAACTGTACAGTGGGAGTTAATATTAATAAGGTACACCAAATTTGACAACAAAACATTTCTTCTATTATAAAACTTTTTGGTCATTGTTTAACGAACACGTTCAGGATTCAACTAGTGCCCTTATTACAGTTATTATTATTATTATTATTATTATTATTATTATTATTATTATTATTATTATTATTATTATTATTATTATTAATAATAATTTATTGATTGATTTTACAAATTCACATTATGGCATGTTTCTAGAACAAATTTACCCTATCGCCAGGCTGGAACAACACATTTCCCTTCAATAATGCACACTTTTTTTAATAATCACAAACACATTAGTCGGTATCAAACACAAAAATTCCTCAAACTCATCTTATTGTAAAATTTTTAATTCAAACATCTGCTAATAAAATTATAAGTAACAAAATGAATATACTTATCCTCAAAATGTTTGAACAATTGCTTCAAAATATGTTTGAACTAAAGTATAGTTTAACAATATGGTGAGTTTCAGGACTTTTTACGCTTCATACTCCCTAATGTATTTGTCATTATTCAACAGAATGTATAATATTGAAAGGAAAAGTGTTGTTCCAAACTGATGATGGGCATAATTTGTTTGCTCAAAACATCGCTTAATGAGAATTAGTAAACAAAATATACGATATTTCACAGCCAAAAGTGCAATAATTGAATTCAAAACCTGTCAAAAAATAATGGTTAAGGCGTTTTATATTATTTGAAAGTGATTGAGAGTACAGTTAACTAAGAACATTCTTCATCGTCAAGAAAAGTGTCACTACCTCCGCTAAACCAATACCTCCGTGAAGCGAGAACCATAAACAATGAGTTTAAAATGGTAGGCAAAAGTCTTCTCACCCACGTAAGTGAATTTCTAATAATATATTTAAGAAAAGGGGGTAGTAAGTGGCTTGCGTCATTCTTCAGTATTCCTCCAGTATCACCCGCGTCATTTAGCGGTTAGTTGCCGCCTGTGCTGTGCGCAGATGCGATCACTGTGGTGAAATGATTCCGTGTAGGGAATTTACTGTTGAAGAATTTAAACAGGTAATTCGCTGGTACCATGAGTGCGCATCGATACGGGAGATACCATAGCGGACTAGAATCCCCAAATCAACGGCACGTTTACATCGTAGACGTTTTGTTGAGAGGAAAACTTTAGGCAACAAACTATGAAGTAGTCACTCATACCACGTGCGCAAGATGAGCAGATATTTTATTGTTCGAGTGAAGTGAAGATTAATTCATGAACAAGTGCCCCAACTTTAGCGGTAGACCTCCAGCAGAGAGAAAAAGACTGCCCTGGCAAACCGCTCCTAAGCAAACCGATTTGAATACAAAACTTTGGATCCTGAAGTATGTACCAAAACAACTGAGCACTCCCCAATTAGTGTATTTAAATCTCTGAATATTGATGAAGTATCTTGAAAGCCAATTTTTGAAAAAGTACCAGTGCAAAAAAATAATAGGATCTGTATAAAGTATTAGAAGGGAACTAGTACAGCATTTCTATCTAACTATACGACAAAATTGTTACAGTAGATACGTGATGGACTTCGAGCAAAGGGCAATCCTACAACATGTTGAAGGAATGTTGTTTTATAACAAATTATTTCGTCCAATGGCTTTTTGCAGCTCATTTCGACCGATTATTTCTTGTTTCACTTCTACCGAAGTGTTAGTTTTGTTCTGTGAAATCATTTTCGTGAAAATAAAAGCTCTTTTCTGTTATCGAGAGTGCTCTATGTTATTACTGTAACTCCCACAGCACAGTTTCCGAAGACCGAAAACAGAGAATATCTAAACGGCCACTAACTTTTTACACTAACTTCACCCTCGTATAATTGCAGTTATCATGCAAAACTAATGCTCTTCATGTTGGTAACACGCTTTTCTTTCTTAATTTTTTCGAAACTCGTAAATGAAATTTAATTTGATGGTAATTTTGTAAAAGGAGAAACCTCTGGACGAAATATATAGCAACTGTCATAAAGAGTGACAATACAAAATACTGTGTACATCATTTAATTCATTTGAAACAAAATGGGAAAGCGAAACGATAACCCGAGGAAGACGAACAGGGAAAGACTACCCTTTGTATCCGCCAACCGCGAAACCTCGCACTTCTCTTGGTCATTATCGCGGTCACCCTATTAACCGCTCCGCAAATTCGGCTGCAGAGCCGCAAATATTCGTAGACTCTAAACGCAGCCTCTGGCAGGGCCAACCACGCAAGTTGCTGGGATTTTAGCCTCGCGAAGCATCACAAAAAAGAGTACAGGCAATATATAAGCGATGATTATCGTCATGACAACGAAATATTTAACAATAAAACGTACTGCTTTTGGATAATTAATGAAAATGAACAAGTATTCAATAATACTTTGTTTGCCCCGCAATTGTAGTGAGTCGGTGGATATAAATTCGGAAAAAGCGCCACGCACATACATCACAAGTAGGTTCATGAGGACAGCCATTGCCATCAATTGTGCCTCGCGGAAACACGTCATGGAGTGCGGGGTGCGGGTGGTGATTACAACCCCGTTCCCCTCCAGCGCCCACGCGGCCGCTCTGCCGCCGACCACACCCGGGGGGGGGGCGGGCCCCAACCCTGCCCCCTGGCCTCAGGCACATTGCGTTGGCAGGCAGCGGGACGGCGGAAGGAGCGCAGCAGGAAGGCCTTTGCTTTGAAGTGACCCATCTACGCAGCAAGTGTTATTTCGAATGAATTCACCAACTGATGAGGTGAGTAAAACATTGGTATATCACATGGTATATATTTCGTTTTTCCCTCTATATTGCACATGTATGATGTATTTAGAAGAGGAAACACTGCAAGTGTACTCTCGCATTTAGAAAATTTTTCTAATCTCCAATAAACTCGCATCCACAGTAAACAGAAGGAAAAGGCTTATTTGTAGAAGTCGCTATAATTTACAAATACAAATGAATAAATCAAACATTTTCTCAATTTATAGAACAATTCATGCAATTTGTAATTTTTATATGTTTTAATAGTATTCACAGCAGGCAATAATCGTGCATTAGCACATCTACCCGACAAATCAGCCCATGGCCACCTGGCACTTGTGAATCTAATCCTGAAGGTTATTTATAATGTATACTAATGTGCCAATATTTCGCATATAGAAAAGCAAAATTTCGCAAATCGAATTTACAGCGCGTTATTTTCTCATATGTTAGCTAGCACAAGAAAGAAACTTTTTTGAACTCATTCCGCTATTGGCTTAAATTGTAAATAAACGTGCTAAACACAAATGTTTGCAACCGTAAATGCTTCACTTGGCGTGAAGGACGAAGGAGATGTTGAGACCTTGTTCTTGGACTGAGAAGCCGCAGTAATCTTGATGCCATCCATCAAAAGACGAAACTCAGTCTCAGTGCATTCCTTTCTTTCGCACTGCAAACGTGCATTCTGAAGGAATATGTAGTACTAGTGTAATGTGTGTCTGAACTGTAGTATACTGCTAGTGTCATAGCTTTCAATCCAAATTTACTCACTCTTCGGAAAAGATGTGTAAGTGGTGATTAGTACAATCGTCACAAATACAAAAATTGCAGTGATAATGTTCAATTAACATCGAAGTTCTTTAAATTCATTGAACTGTTTGCGTTCATTTGTTTTAGTCAGTCTTCATAAAAAATGCTGCGAAAGACTATGGGGTGAAGAAAGTATTCTATCAAGATATGCAAACTTGTCATCAGATCGTTTAAATCATTGTATCACATGATTGTATACTAACGTGCGTAATCGAACTTCTTTGTCACCAGAACACGTCAGATACATTTTAATGTTTTTAAAGAAAACTAAAAGTTTGCAACCTGAAATGCGAAAATATCGAAATTTTCTGTGGGATATCTTCATTGTATTTCCTTGTCACGAATCTAATATCTTCAAGGAAATTATTGGAGCGCCAGCCAACATGTAATGTTCGCAAATTGTTTGTGAAATCTGTAATACTTTACAAATACGCTTCGAGGAATTCATAGAAAACTGTACGCTGGTTAATGTTTGTAACATTGCCTCAAATAATATTAAAAACATATTGATAACTTGGTAATTTTCTTTTTCTCTTTGTACTTCACTAATTACGCAAGTCATACAATGTTTTACACCGTCATTTCTGTTTTCGATGGCACTCTCATTAAATAAGTTCTGAACTACATCTGTCTCAATTTATAGTGCAATTGCAGCGAATTTTCCTAGATACAAACCATTAAATCAGTTTGCATGCAGGATGGCAATTGAAAATTAGTTATAACAATAAGCATACATCATAAAATGCATTTCTGATACCGAGAGTTAAGGATTTACGGAGTCTGGAAGATATGAGTGACATGAAGAAAAAGTTCGAAATAACGTGCATTACACATAAAAGTTCAGAAATAACATCAACTACAAACTTCCACCAACTTTGAGGTAAAAGTCTATTTACTTTTGTCAATGAACAGGAAATTAGTGACGTATAGGGGAGAAGTACAAATCTATGCTCGCGTTTTTTTCTTTTCAAAATTTGTTGCGTCTATAACGACACAAGGCGTCTCCGAACTCCATAGGGAGCGTTAAGCGCATAGGAGTAATCCTCCGTTAATAAGCGCCCTCTAGGGGCCGCTGTATTGTCAAGCCACGTCAGTCATATTCAAGTCAGGGAATCGCCGACAGGCAGCGTCCCCGCGCTCGCGTCTCGCACGCGCCCTGCGTCATCTACCCATCGGCCAGAATTGGGAAGGAATAAGGATAGGAGCAAGGTTACGGACGCTTCACAGGGCGTACTAGTCTCTTGGAAGCAGGCAAGCTAGTTTTGGCATAACAAATTTCACATATGGTACTACGATAATTATACATGAATTGAACACGTGGTGAAAGGCAAGCGACTTTGCCACTGAGTCACGAGATCACTACCTTGAACTCCAAAATCCCTTTCCTACCTTTTAAATATAAATATTTGAATGATGAATGAAAGTACAAGCGAGGTCGGAAACATTTGTAAACAAGATATTTTCGCTCTCGTTTGTAGAACATTTGTTTGCATCGGCTAACGAACTACAGATTTGAGTTTTTTACTATTACTAACGAAATATTAACCAAACGGATCCTACCATAATTAGCCACTAGTAGTAGTTATTGCTAAAACAACATGTAAATTTTTACTCTTAATAACTGTTACATAATATTATTATACTACCATGTCTGGCCTTATTCACACATCTCAGTCATTTGTAAAATTCATTCCAAATCATAGTAGATTAAGTGCAAACTTGTACAGCTATACATCACACGCACTCGACAATTAAAACAGCATTTCATACACTTATCACATCTCCCAACTATGATATAGAATTCTCAGATTATTGTATCTTCCGTGTCGCGATGCGGCACGCGGCGCTGTGGCTATCTGATAAACCCTTTAACGATTCTGGCAAAATAAATGAGAAAATACTACTCAATTTCGAAAATTTACAAAATTACACTAAACTACTTATATTTACAAAAACTGAATCATGACCTTCTCTCAAGAACTGATTTGTTAGAACAAATTTCATTTAACAAAAAATATTCAAATGTAGAGTAGTGTTCATGTATTATAATGTCAATTTCCTGTAGAGAGCTGTTGATACTGACACCTGATGAATGTGATTTCTATGACGTGTGTTGTAGTTATAAATAGAAATATTGCATGAAAAGGTGTACCAACTGTTAAATAGGTAAATAAAACAAAAGAAACTACAGATTCGTAAATAAAAAGGGACAGCAACAGTAAGATTTCAAAGTAAATGAAGAAACGCTTGCATGAATCATGAAGATAGCATTTCCTTATTATTCCTATAAATTGTTCCGTAATCCCAATGTATCGGTTCTAGAGCCTGAACTTTTCCAGAATATTATGCCATTCCTTAGGCGGGAATGTACCTCTCAAAAATACTGGCAATGAGCTGCATGTAGAATGAAAAAATTGAAAGAGTTCTGAATGGATTACATAATCAACTCTAAATTAAGTTGAATTCATTTATATGAATGTTCCATTTGAGGTTTGAATGAATTGAGGAACCCAGAAATTTTACATTTACAACAGCCAAATGCCTATTGTTAATTTTGAATAGCGCATGCGATTGCTGGTTTGAAATGTAAAAATTCAGAGAAACTGTTTTCCTTCGTTAAATATTAATTTTGTATTATAAAACCAATTCGAATCTTCTGAAATCGTACTATTTACTGTTTCTTTTGTGCAAAGAAAATTCGTGTCAGCAGCAAAGAGAACTAATCATTCGTGTTCCAGGATATATCTTTTACGCATAAAAGAAGATTGGGCAAATATCGCACCCTCGCTCAATTGGCAATGAATTGAAAATGTGAGTAAATAATATTGTTTCGAAGAAACATCTTTAAGAAATGAAAACAATGGCCGTTCGTAGATTTATTTTCTAACTTCTTGTTGACAATCTGAAAACGTCTGTCTCCAATGAAATGTTGGCATCGTATATAAAGACTCTAATAATATTTGAAAAACTGACAAAGTAGAAATTTAGAGATAATTATGAATTTCATTTTTGTTGCCTTATTTTTAAAAGGGCTTAAGTGTTCCTATTTTGAAGATATTTGAAATATGCCTGTGCATAAATATGGGTTCAAAACGTGAGTTAACGATACAATAAGGTAGACAATCTCATATAGCAAAAGATAGTATTTAATTGCAGAAATGACTAATGTCGATTTCAGGAGTCAAATTCAGTTGACATATTTTCATTTATAATACTTTATATCTGCAGACACTATTTGTTACAAGTGTATCATTTAGAAAGGCAAATTTCCCATCTTTTGTAATGACAAGAGAAACGTTCAATTAAAATAAAAATTGGTCTTTTAAATGTCAAATGTTAATTATCAATAAAAGTAATATGATAATAGTAAACAAACCATAGAATCTAATTCTGAACAAATTGCTGTCGCCAAAATCGAATAATTGTTTATTTCCAAGTTTATGTAATTTATATTTTTTTCTGCTTGCAAGTATTTTACAACTCTTATGATCGCCTCTCGCATCCATACTACTCTGTCCTTTTAGTCATTTTCTTCTAAACCTCTTCTATTTAAGACTAACAATATTCATCAGTAACATAGAAGCAATCCTATCGGAATTTGGTTTCAAACAAAGCACTCTACCACCCATCAATTTTTACGTGTTATTGAAGTCATAGCTAACGGTTTGCACCAAAGGAAACACAGTGACAGTCATCCTCGATCTAAACCAGTCATTGGTAGGGTTTGGCACCAAGGTCTTCTATTCAAAACGCAAGTTTTTGTTACACTCGAATACCTACTAAGGATCACGGAAAGTTTCGTCACGAACGGATAATAAATAGTGAACGTCTACACAAAAACATCTATTCCCACGCTATTGCTCTGGAATAACACCGAATTCACTTCCCTTACTATTTAACATTTTCAGCCATGCCATAACAATCAAAGGCGACTCACATGCTCACCTCTCACAGTGATTTCTCAATAGAGAAGGAGAGTATTCAAAACGATCTAAACAACTATATTAAATTGACACAAAAATGGAAATTAAGGAAAAATCATACTCAATGCCAAGCAATGATATCCACATTACGCTGATTGAAAAATTCGTCCGTTCTTAATATCAAATGAAAATTGCATTCGTTGGACTTCTGCGCCGGTGAAATTCCTAGGAATATTATTTGACAAAAGACTAACTTAGAAACTCTATATCCATGCAACGACTAGTAAACCTTTGATCAAAACGTCAAAAATGTTTCTTTTAAAAACTCACATCTACCATTAATCTTGAATGCAGATTACTACAGTAAAAATTAATTATTCAACTTACTCCGACCCAAGAATATCCAGTATTGATGGCGTAGCACACAGTAATCTCCAAAAGTTAGTTGCATTCTAAAATAATATTCTTAGGCACCAGGGTACCAGTTCAAGGCACCATTTCAAATTTTCAAACTCATCGCGAGTTACATATTTTGCCAATAACTGAACCCAAAATAAAATAGCTGAATATTTCTATCATACTCTTTACTCTTCACCCTGTTCCACAACCTTTAATCAGGGCCATAGTGCTTCTAGGCCCTATATTAAATAAAGGTTGCATAAACTTAGACCGCCGTCACTTCTGTTTTTCATTTTTCCTAGTACTACCTTAACTTGCACAATTGCACTTCACACCCAAACTTGAAGCCTTAACAAATCTTACAACCATATACCACGTTAATGAGTAGGAATAAATTTTCCCTGTGGATGACCATATCTAAAACATTGAAATGCATTGTTTTTAAAACTTTTGAGAGATAGAATGGTCGAGTGAAAAGAAATAAATTTTAAAAAATAGACCTTTTGTTTGCATATTTTAAAAAACATTCGGCTATTCCTTTCTAGGTCTATCTATTTTTACTTCCCAATGTTAATCACTCACAAACTATTCTCGACCATCTTCCATAATGAAGCCTTTTCGCATGAAGAAACCACTTCAACCTTCGTGTTTCCATTTATTATAGAATTGTTTTTATGTACCTGTATGCAGTTAATAATTTAGTTTCCAATGTGTTCCATTAAATATATGCCATATTTTCGTCATAAAAAATTATTCGTAGAAGTATTTATTTATATTTTTATTTTCTTTAATTTCAATGTTTCTGATCCATATATTGGTATACTTTGTATATTACTATATAGTGTCCTATAATTTACAACTATATTTATAAAATTAACAAGAAACAAAACATGTTTCAGGAAAATAAAATATTTTTAGCAATGTGATCTTTTCTATGGGAACATTTTCCAAACAGGGAAGTGAGATTTCACATCCCTCCTATTCTGCATCTTTAAATTATTCGGCTACTGATCGTCCAAGATAACAGCAACGTTTTGGTTTAACAGCTAGAACTCTAAAATGGGGAATCATAAATGGCAATCGATGGTGAGCCGAAGGGTAAAAGCAAGGTTGTGTATATCATACAAAGCACTGGAGAAAAATCCGGCACGGAGGGAAATTCAGGAAAGAATAGATGAAGTCATTTACTTAGCACGTCATGACCATATTAGAAATAAACCCCCAAGGAAACAGAACTGATGTTGGAAAATACTCTTTTGTAAAAAGAACAATCGAGTCATGGAATAGCTAGCCTGCAGCACTATTAGAGACTACTTTTCCCAGAAACATCAAGACTTATTTTAAGGTTAGATTCTAGTAATACTGTTTTAAACGATAAGATTTGTGATTTCAACGATAATTCTATGAAGGACCTCCGCATTTAGAGAACATGCCTCAAACGACACGATATTGTACTAGGTATGATATTGAATGTATTTTAGTGGTCTTGATTGTATTTTATTATTGTATTAGATGTATTGTAGGCGTAAATAATTTGCCACAGGGCCTAATGATTCAAGCAAATTAAATAAATGATCTATCTAACCCAGGAACATTCCCATGAACTGTAATTTGTCTTTCACTTCCCACTCGGGTCCAACTGCCCAATGGCGTTTCCACGCGACGCGTTCTTGGGGTACACAGGCTTTTATCAAGTAATAATAGTTGCTACAAAATTATTTCTACAAAGTTACCGCCTTTAATGAATCCAGAGGAACGGAATAAATACATTTCGCCAATGCAGATAACTATTTTCATCCAAAACTAAGATGGATACATCTTTGCATTGTTTCAAATGAATTTTCCGACTTTTTGTTTACGTAGTAAGCCCGAAAATGTTGTGGAATACGTTACTAGAAACACGATTTAACACATTACATTTTATTGTTTTACCTTTGTATATCGTTCCCTTCTCTTTCAGAAGCTTTTAGAATTCTCTAGAAAAGTCACTTTTAAATATATTTTTTAAGTGAGCTGGCACTGCATTTTGACTTTCGAATATTGAACCACATCCTCTCCTTTCAAAGGGGTCATTTGATTGGTTGAATGACTGACCATCAGTTCAATATGGAGGAATGAAAGTTTGCTCACTAGATTGTGAGGTAGAAACTGTTTGACAATCGCCGATGCGTGGGCTACGGAGCTGTGGCGCAGCCGGAACCGGTGATGGCCCCGGTGGGGAACTGGGTGCCCATTTTGTGAGCATTGCCCAATTGTGTGATAATTGTGTGTTCATCTCCTCTGGGATCATCCGATTGGAATGACATCGCTCGTGGACAAAATGATCCAGGACTCGTTGAAAATGTCTTTATATGAAGCTAATGAAAGCACACCAACACCTTGGGTCATTATTTAACTATTACCATCCTACTTTGAATCACTTTCCGAAACTGCTTGAAGTATCACAGTCGTATCATCGTATCTCAGTAACTACCGACGTAGATGAGAATTCATCACTACAAGTCATTTCATGATTTCGAATGAATGACCACCATTCTTCAGCGGACTCGAAACTGTCGCTTCACAAGACCATCAGAACTTCACATTTATTGTTGGTCAGAGATGAAAGAAGCGTTTCGAACATATTAAATTCCATATATGGAAATTGTAAATAAAGCTGGAAAGGATTCTCAGAAAATATTGTAAACAACTTTTAAATGAACGGATTTTTAAATTCGTCGAGTATTCAGGTTCTCTTAACCCACAGAGCCAATGCATTGATGGACCGCGGTTTTGTTTCTGAAACGCATGAATATTTTCCGCCCTCGCGCAGTCAGATGCCCGTCTCTCTATCCCTTGGCTTCACATAAACAGGCGCAGAGGCGCGCGGCGGGCGTGGGAGAGGTCGCGTCCCGCCCCCCCCCCCTCGCGGAGAACGCGGCCTCGGCGCCGCCCGGCTCCCCCCCCCCGCCGACGGCCATCAAGCCGCGAGGCTGTTCTGCCGACGCGCCAGGCCTTGCAACTCTCCCTCGAAACGACACGACGCTGGAGGTCTGCTACAGAAGGCGCTACTGTGCGTGGACATCTGCAGGTTAGCTCGCCAACATTGCGCTCATATTGCCGCGTTGCGCGCGGCGAGGGTGTATACGGTTAGCGTACCGGACTATTCGTACCCAAGGTGGCGGTTCAAAGCCACTATCGAAGCGTGGATTTTTAAGGGGCGAAAAGTTCTTCCTTCATTCGGAGGGGAAGTAAAGCCGGCTGTCCATGTTATAGATTCTTGCATGTAAACAATTCCTCAGCCTAAATGACGCCTCTGAGCTAAATGAAATACGCCTGTTTCTCGGCCCAAGAAATACCTCCTTTCTCTGGCTAGTTTTGGCTGAAAGGAGCGTAGACCCAATTTGCGATGGCTCAGACGAAGAGGGCTTCTGGCCCTGCAGTCCCTCTGCCACGTACATATAGCTTAATTCAATTCATACATTATTGAGGCTACTTCGCGAGAAATACGAAAAGCCCTCTAATGTTCAATTATCTCATAATATACTTGTAAGAAAACGCAGAACAAACCACGAACTCGTCGGTATCTTTCCCTACATTATGCGCCTCGCAGTTCCACGCATCAGCCACGGCGCGTTTTCCGTGTCGTCGCAGCCAGTGTATTTTTAGCCTCGCAAGAAGGTACGCAGGAACGCCCGCCACTGTAAGGTCCTACGGGGGTTGAAACGGCCCTGCGGGATGTTTGCGCCCGCCGCGCCGGAGGCCGCCGACACCGCCGAACCTCGCCCCCGTGCGAGGGCCGAGGAGCGCGGCGCCGCTCTCGTAGCCAGCCTGCGATCCGGCTCGGTCTCTGGGCTCTGCGTCGCGCCGCCGGCGGCCGTCCTAGGATGGTCAAGGGGCGGGGGCGGGGGGGCGGGGGCGGGGGCGGGCGGGGGGCGGCGGCGGGGGCGGGCGGGGGCTGAGACGAAGCGCGTGGCGGGGGCGGAGCGGAAGGCGGGGGCCGAGGGCGGAAAGCGGAAGGCGTAGCGGAGGCGGCCGAGGGTGGAGCCGGGAGTGAGGCGAGGCGGAGGCGGGCAGGCGGGGCTGGAAGGCGGGGGCGGGGCGGGGGCGGAGGCGGGGCGGAGGCGGGGGCGGAGCGGCGGCGGAGGAGGCGGGCGGGGCTGGAGGCGGCGCAGCGCCGTGGCCCGGGATGCCCTCGCAATTTTCTCCCCGGGCATGCGAAGGGTCAAGGAGGGTAGGTAAGTGAAGGCCAAAAATCACTTCTTCGATTACTCCAAAATTGTAATGCGACATTTCTGTGACGTTGCCATTCGGAGTGGGGTGAACACAAGGAATTAAGACTCGCCTAAGTAAATTATCATCGAAACAACGCATGTACGATGGGTTCATCAAATTTGGGTCTCTAGGAATCACGATAATCAGACATACATGAATTTTAATGTTATGATAAGGCGGCAAGCAAGAAGATAATGTTTCGAACGCGTTAATCTCCGACGTGCAATGAGCTGTAAAACGTTGTTTAAAAGAAAACTGAACTAACCCCTATGTTCTTATTCTTTGCTATTAAACGCAACTGATTTGCAAGAAACCAATAATTTCTTTTATCTGAAAAATCCAAAGTATTTGGGTTTGTAAACAAAAATTAGTTTAACAAATCCCTACGCATCGTACGCATGTGAGGAGTGCTATAGGCAATGCTGAACCTTTGGAGCAATTGTTGCCGAGAGCGCGCAACAGCGGGCCGCTGCCTACTGTATGGAGGAGCTCCAAACAGAGCACGCCAGCAGCAGCAGCAGCAGCCCGGCCACGAGACCGCGCCGCGCCCATCCCAGCGGGGCCCGGCCTGGCTCCCTGTCGCGCCGCCCCCCTCTCACTCGCCAACGCCGCCTCTCGTCTTCGCCGGCCCTGTGTGGTCCAGGCCCCGCACTGCCCCCTCCCTCCCCTCGCTGCCCTGCACCAGCACCTGCAGCAAACACCAGCACCAGCACCAGCACCAACAGCACACACCGACGCGCGCTGTCGGCGCAGTTCAGTCCCGACACTACCTGCAGCACCACCAATCTCGCAACCGTCCGCGCACACGGCAGTGCAGTCCGCGCCTGCAGCCGCTGAGCCTCCCGCCGCCCTCGCCCCGGCCGCAACAGTGGGCTCGCCTCCTCGCCTCGCACTCCGCGCACGGCGCCGCGCCGCCGCCTCCGCGCAGTCGCCGCCTCCGCCGCCCGCCGCGCCGCCTCGCCGCCGCCGCCTCCGCGCCCGCCGCCGCGCGCCGTCCTCGCTCCTGCGCGCGCGTCGCCGTCGCGTCAACCCGTCCGCCGGAGGCTGCCGCCTTCTGAGCACGGGCGCGCGCGGAGCGGCTCCGCGCGGGGGGCCGCGCGCGCGGACACCCCGCGACGCCGCCCCGCCGCGCCCGCGCCCCCCACCCCCGCCCGCCCGCGCCGCGCCTCACCGGCACTCCCCGGCCCCCCACGCGACTCCGCCGTCGGGTCGCGATTCGCCCGCCGGGCGCAGGGCGCGGCGCCGCAAGGGCGAGGCCGCGGGCAACCGGAACACAGGCGCATGAGAGCATGGCACCGGGTGTAGGGCGCGCAGGGCTCGGGCACAGGGCACGGGCACAGGACACAGGACACAGGCGCATGGAGCATGGGCACGGGAGTAGGGTGCGCAGGCTCGGGGAACAGGGCACGGGGCACAGGACACACGACGCAGGGGCACGGCTGTGGCGCGCACTGCGCGGGGCGCAGGCGCAGGCGCAGGGCTCAGGCGCAGGCGAGGGGCAGGGCCGTGGGGCGTGGGGCGCTGGGCGCGGGGCCTAGAGTGCTAGGGCGTGGGCACAGACACGGGGCGAATGGAGTAGGGGCGGGGCGCGATGCAGGCGCGCGGGAACGGGGCGCGAAGGCGCTAGCGCAGGGCTTGGAGCGTGGGCGCACAACACGGACGCGCCAAGAGTCCGCGGAGCGCAGGGTCGCGGCACGGGCAAAAGACACAGGCGCATGGATACGACTCGGGGCGCGGTGCAGGGCACATGAGGCAGCGAGGCGCCAGGGCTGCGGAGCGTGGGCGCAGGACGCGGGGTGCAGATAGATAGGTCGCGGGCACAGGATACGGGGTGCGAGAAGCATGGCAGCTGAACTCGAAGGTCGCGGCACCGAGGAGCGTAGCTCGGGCACAGGGTGCAGGGCGCGCAAGGACGCAGGATGCGAAGGAACGTGGGGGCATACAGACAAGGGGCGCGGGCGCACGACGCGGACATGGACAACTGGGCAGTAGACGTGACGCGGAGGGTCGGGCAGAGGTGTACGGAGCCGCGGAGCCGGGCGTAGGCACGGATATAGGGCACAGGTACGACGGATACGGCAAGGTACTACTGGCACGGGTAAGCGGCTACGGTAGAGGGCCCGGTTATAGGCACGGGTATAGCACACGGTATACGGCAGTTATAGGCAAGGGGAACACGGGCACGTGGTTATAGGGCACGGTACAGGCACGTGTAATACGGACGCGGTATAGGGCACGGTATCGGACACGGTATACAGCACGGCGTATAGGGACACGGGTATACGGCCGGGGTATACGGCACGGGGGTATAACCCACGGTATACGGCACGCGGTATAGAGGCGCAGCGGTAAACTGACGCGCGGGTATAACGGCACGTGTTATAACGACACTGGAGCGGCGGGCACAGCGGAACGAAAAGGCACGGGGGCGCAGTTCGCGAAGGACACGATTGCATAGCGGTCGGGGTGCGCCAGGTCCGAGACGTTGGCAAAAAATAACCAAAGCACAGTGCTCGACGGGTTAGGAGCTGGGCGTCATGGCAAGGGCGCGGTGAGGAAGCGCGGCGCTAGGAGCCAGCTTTCATGGTGGCGGGGGCAACAAGGTACGCGAACAGGTGATCGGGGCCGGGGCACGATGGGCCGCGGACAAGGACGCCCAGAGCAACGAGTGGCAGGGCCCGGGAGCGCTGGGGAACGTAGACACTGTGTGCGTGCATGAGAGGGCAGAATCTGAGGTGCACAGCGCTAGGGATGCAGGGTTTGAAGCGTAGGAGCGAAAGGCACCAGTCCGCGAGGGACGAGGAGCTGGGCCCTAAAGGCAGCAACTCTGGGCGGCGTAAGGGCACGTGTCCGGGGAACGGGCGCGAACGGCGCGGGCGTGGTTTGTGTAGGTCCAGGGAAACTAGGTGAAGCACACGGGGTCGGGTGTGCGACGAGTCGCGTTTTAGTGATTTGCGCTTCCCCATACACTAGTACCTCCGCCCACTCTAAGACCCACCTCACTCCAGCAGAATTGTTCTCGGGATATTTTTACGTGTTTTACATCTCAACAGCCCCCACCTTACAGTATGTTCGTTCCTAGCATTGGCAGGCCAGCTGTAGCGTCCACTGCCCTGTGCTGGTACAGCTATCCGTACGTTTCCCAGGTCTCAAGGCTGTTTCGGCGGCTCTGTAGACAGGCTTTTGTGGCTCATGGGCGTCAAGTGATGTCACTGAGGGGCTTACCGGAATCATAGGTTCACATCTCGACATTGGGAGATTCTAATTAGTTACACAGTATGTTTGAGTATTCGATGCTGTCTGGAGACTTCCAGCGTCTGTTGTTCTGATCGCTAATTTTCTGTGTTTCTCCGCACAATGCAGAGCATATCTTGTTGAGATGGACCCTTGAATTTCCTCTTCACTGTCCTGCACTCAACCTCTACAGACACAGAATCGTGCTCTACTATCTACATGAGTTGGGAGACCTGGGAACCAGACGTTGGACGCTCTGTCGTGACTACGGGTCTGCCCATTAATGAATACCTAGTTGGGAAAACCACGCAGCTTTAGTCAGCATCGACTCTCATCCAGGGGGATGATTCTCACCTCATCACTCGCAATAAAAAGATTCACTGAAATTACGGACTGACGTTTGCTGATCGACACTGGAACCAACCCAGTGTTGCTGGCTTTGTCCTGCACTCTTTGCCCTTCCCTTCTCAGTCCCCTGCCGACCCTGCAGTTGTTGATTGATTGACTATTTATAAGGGCATGAATATTAGTTTGGCCGGTCGCGACCTACTGGTTTTCCGCAACTTGGTATTCCTCCCATCAGCACCGCGCTCCAGTCGGACAAAACTTCTCAGCTCCTGACCGTCTCCAGCATGTGTGGTAAAGTAGTTATTATTTATTTCAGTCAAAAAAAAACAGTAAAACTGTATGATGACGTAGAGGGAAAGATATCTGCGATTTTTTGCATTCAATTCCAGAATCTTTCCCGTCAATTTTAACTATAAATAATTTCGAGTGATAAAAGATAAATAAGTAAATATGACATAATTAATAATAAATAAACAATATACAATAAATACTCTAAATAAATAATAAATAAATTAAAAATTTAAATAATTCCCTACTATAAATAAGATAATAAATAATATTAATACTAAATAAATAATATAATATAATAAACAATAAAAATAATAAATAAATAAATAAATAAATAAATAAATAAATAAATAAATAAATAAATAAATAAAATAAATCTTAAAAATAAATTTTAAAAATCATAAGATTTGCAATATTTGAAAAAAAGAGTCATTTTCGTCTGTGTTATTGAAAACGTATTTGCATCGGTTAACAAATTGCAAGTATGATTTTTCTGCATTGATAACAAAATATCACCCTTACCTCTACTCTTACCATTACAAGCAAAAGCAGAGTTCAACAAAACGTGCGCATAGTGATGCAACATTTACGTCCAGAAGCAAAACAAGGGGCCATCTCAGCATTTGCTCAATGGATCAGGGAAACTGGACAAAAACCTGATAGAGATGGGGGTCATTGACCCAGAAGCTGAAGTACATTATTTGTTACAAATATATTAAGTCTTTTTACAAAATTATACAATACAATTGTAAACTAATGCACTGTATATCATTGTTTTATTAAAATAAACATTACATTTCTTTTTGATAATCAGTATATTCTCTAATTGTGTAGAAATAGTTATGCAGCAGAAAAGATTTTACTTTTGACTTAAATTTGTGAACCGACTTTAATTGTTTATTGTCATCTGGCAGTGCGTTGTAAAGTAACGTACATGTATTGTATGTGGATTTCTGATAGTGAGCTGTTGATACTGACACTTGATGAACGTGATTTTTACGTGTGTTGTATTTATAAAAATCAGTATTGCATGAAAATATGTCCCCACCGTTAAGTAAGACAGTTTTGACAAATATTACAGATTCGTAAATATATAGGCAAGGCAGTGGTAAGATTCCAAGCTCAATGAAGAGAGGCTTGCATGGGTAACGCCGATGGCAATTTTTCATTATTCGAATAATTTTCTTTTGCAATCTAAAGGTCTGAGTACTACATGATGAGTTTCCTCAGAATACTAATCATATCTCAGGCGGGTTCCTGTAACAAATACAGGAGATTATTATACATACTATATATTTTTATGGATCGGTCAGACACGTGACCTGGAGGAAGGCATCAAATAGATATTCTATTATTGATACATGACCTGGGTTTGAAATAATAATAGCAGTATAAACCATAGAGTTGCATAAGAAAATTAAATGTAAACAATAAGCATCTCAAGAACAATAAATCATGTAGTAACAGAGATTAACTCTGTTGCAGTATTTTTGCAGTGATTAGGTGATATGCATTATTATGTATGTACTGTTTATTTATTTACACATATTATTACATATATTTACACAGACTTCTATCAAGGGAAATAGGCATCTAATGGATTTTATTTTTTTTTAATTTAGTTGTAACATGTACTAGATATGGCTGAGGTGATATCATTAAAACAATTCAATCTTAATATTTACATAAAAATTCTTGGAGTGTCAGTGGTAAAAGAATTGATGAGTCTTTAAACATACATTAACACGTACAGTAGTTTACATATATTTATGAAGGTTTAACGAGGAAATGAATCACATTATATACATTATTTTTATGATTCAAAAGTGTGCGTATGTTGTTTGAAAGATTATATTTTTCTCTTAAAGAATTAGAATGTGGGCAATGTACTAATATATAGATGATAGTGATAGGTAGATGACATGTTTCACACAGATTTGGGGATTCATTTTCTATTAGATGTTTGTGAGTCAACGCTGAATGGCCAATTTTCAAACGAGTAAGTAGCACTTGATCACTTCTTTTTTGGAGGTATGGGGCATGGTCTTCAAGAACTGACTTCCTGGTCACGTACAGTTTACTAGGTGGTGAACTTTTCCATTCGGTATCCAACAATTTCTTGATTTTGTGAAGGAGTACCTTTTTATATCACCATGAGAATAATTATAGATGGTAAGAGGTAAGGAGGTAGCTAGTTTAGCTACTCTGCGTTGACAGTAATACAGAAATTTGAGGGAATCCAGAGAAAGACCAATTCTTTGTTAATTTTTAACAATTCATAATACAGATTGATCATTTTTTGATTATTGGATTTAGTTTGAAGTGCTACTGGAGCTTTCTAGTAGTTTTCGAATGAGAGAAGAATACAAAGTTTGAATTGACATATGTTTGATGTATTTTAGACTTCTGCGAATGGCGTATTGTGCTCCTGTAATTTTTTGTTTTATTTATTTTAGCTATTTAAATGGCCTTTGTTTAACTCTCTTTTTTACTTGTTGCAAGAACTGTTACTGGAAGAAAATCGGCCAGTGATTTTTGCTATAAAAACAATGGCAAATTACGAATTTTAAAAGATTTCATACATTTAAACGAACTTAAGAAATTACAAGTTGGTGATTGTGTCAAAGCCTATGAAGAGAAATGTTTATTTTCGACATTAAATCACTGTATTACTTCAATTACTTTAACAGTCACAATCTTATGTGGCGAGTGACAATTCTGTTAATTGGAACGTTACGTATTGAATAATTTTGATTTATGCTTCAATTTTTATATAGTTTCAATACAAATTCAGATTCACTGTGTGATCTATTTACGGTAAATTATAGTATACTGATAGTATTAAATAATTGCAACGTAAGTGCTTTCAAATCTGCATTACGCCATTTCCAAATTTCTTAGTTATCTTCTTTTATTCAATTTTGTAGATAGCATAACACATTTCGAATGATATTTTTTAAATGCACAACAATTATGCATTGAATAGGCTTGTTCTACATTTCTTACTATCCACATACTCACAGCAAGCTATACGAAAGCCTTCACTCATGAATACCAACAATAATTTAGATGAACATATCCAAAGGCGGAAAGAAGTTTTTCAATTGGGCCTAAGTCGGCAACACTCCCCCTCTTTCTACTTCCATCTCTCTCCTCTCTGTCACCCACTCTCTTTCTTCATCTCTCCCCATCTGTCGCTCCCTCTCTCCCTATCTTTCCCTTTCTTTCTTCCTCTCTCGCCTCTTCCCTCTCTACCTCTCTCTCCCTCCCTCTATCTCCTCCTCCTCTCTCTCCCTCTATCCCTCTCTCCCTCTATCCCTCTCTCCCTCTCTCTCTCTCTCTCTGTCTCACACACACACAATAACCAAGTGTTTCTCTATACTTATTTCCTCCACATTACTAAGTCATATATTCCTTTAATATTCATTTATATTCATTTAATCCTTTTTCAATAATAATAACTTTTTCGTTTAAACTCATATAGAATAAATTTTTAGTATATCTCGTAAATAACTTTAATTCGATGCCACTACACTTCTAAATATCACATTAGTTAAACGTAAGATAAAATTGGTATTTTCTTTTAAATTGAAAGTTGTATGTTTTAGCTCTCACTGAAATTTGTATTCACTTATATACAAGACCTTATGTAGAGCAGCACGTGACTTTCTATTTTGGCATGTCGAAGCAACAGCACTGCTCTTATCACCACAACTGTATTCCATTCAATTCACCCCGTACCGACGACTGTTTCTCATCTCGCACATTCTCGTTGCACATTTAATTTGAGATTCTGGTTTCGATGATATGCGGTCGACTCCGGTTCCAATGTTGGATCGAGAGTGTCGGCTTAGTTCTCTCCGGGTGTAATGAAAACTTGATTTTTCCCTTTTTCCAGAGAAGTTGATAATTTTCTCTCTCGAGACCGATTGACTGGGAGAGATGGCGTAGTGCATCAACTGATGTCACTGCAATGCCCCTGAACGGGAGGTCCTAGGTTCGAGGAGCGATGATGGCGGGATTTTCGACACTAGCCGGATAGCTAAGACAATTTTTATATATTCTAGTACAGTGAATGTGTAGGAAAATGCCGTTCTTAACCTTTTCAATGCTATGATGGGAAATAATATGGTGAAGATATTTAATGCTTAATATCGTATATACTCTTGTTCTTAATACTGCACTAATATGATATTGGGAACATATTGCTTGAGCAGGGCGCACACATTTATTTACAAGCGTATTTTGTTTCTTTGTGCTGGTTGGATGACACCCGTGAAACGCAAACAGTAGTCGATGGGAAAGTGAAAAAGTCAATACAAGGTGTTCGGAGCAAACAATGATATACTTACCTGCTTCAATGACTATGATGAACCAAAACGGAGACTTCGAGACAAAGTTCACAGCAGTGAGAAAAATGCAAAAACGTTGAGGAATCAAGGGTAGGCTGGAAATTCCTTTTTACTCCCGAATTCGAAGAAGCATTAGTAAAGGACTGTGAAAAAGGAGATTTAAACGAACGGTCTGACTTCCAAGGGTGATAGGGCTTTGTTTAAGCTGGAGAAATTGTTTAAATCGGCCTTTTAATAATGAATGTAAGGCAGCAGGTTAAAAAGGGGTTGCGCAAATTTAGGCCAAGGCACCAAAACTGAGCATGCGATGCCCCGCACGATGACATGAATGAAGGTGTCCTCGATGTAGGAGATGTAGAGATAATGTTAAAACAATTTCGATATGAACGAACCCCATTTTGGAAATTCCGACGGCGAATCCATACAACTGTCCAACAGTTCGAAAACAGCCTTCACAGTGATTCAAATCAAATCAGAGAGGCGTAATATGTTTGGCAGAAAGAGAAACACTGATCACTGCAGTAATGTGGTTGAGGGCAACTGAACACTTCATTCAGCCGTTGATCGTTCTTCGTCATGGCAATATAAAAACAGCAGTGACTAGATGGAATACCAAGTGGGACCATAACTGTGAGTGATATATCGAGACGAACACAAAGATGCAGCTTTCTTAAACGTTTTTCAGAGCAATTTTTAAAACATGTTCAGCCAACGAAGGATGACTCGATAATTCTCGTGCTCTATGGCCACTATTCTCAAACTAGAAACTTGAAATTTCTTGAAACGGCCAAATGAACAGACTTCTCATATAATCTGTCACTGTTATGTCGAGAATTAAGCAATAAAAGAAAAAAAAATTAAAACTCCAAGTTCAGTCCACATTCCAGTAGAAAAAAACGTGTGCAGGTCGTCTAACCGTCCAATAAAACATCAGTATGTAGCCAGATCGCCGTATACGCGTACAAGCCCTAGTCAGCGTGCGTATCTCTGCGGGTAGGCGATGTCGCCGGAGCTCCTGAACGCGATCTCTGCTGCGAACATGCCGTGATACGCCTATACAACAGAATTTCGAACCCTAATCCGAACCACACAAATCGAAATTTTGAAGAATCCGAAGAAAATTCGCGATGGAGGAATAATAAACGAAATAAATACAATTCGTATTTATCGTATAAAGAAAGGATTTTATAATTTCTGTAGAACTGAACAACTAACTATTGAAACAAGTGGTCGAAATGATACGTTTATTGCAATGATAACTACGGTGTATGTCACATGTTTATTAAACTTAGAGCGACTTACAAAATTGGTGATATTTTGCCGTAAAGAAATCAGTTTGATTTTTGAAGCAATGTGATGATGCGATCGCTATGCTACGTCGCAATTTTATCACATCGCACCCTACATTACATTGCCTGATAATCCTACATACATTTGTATATGTACGGTACATTTTTTCGAATATTCAAAACATTTCCGAAAATGAACAGGCCACACTCCCAACTAGTTCGGATTACCGGATTTTTATTATACGTAGTTTTATTTAATGCTTCTTTTGAAAGCTCATCAGCTTTTAGTGTCATCAGCTTAAACGTCATTACAATCACGCCACTGTGGTGACGTTCAACCTCCCGATTGGATGACACCATATTAGCTGATTTACGTCAACTGACGTTCGGTTTAAATCTGAATGGGGTAGGGTAGCTCGCTTTCCAGCGAGGCTCTGCTCCATTGGCCGGGTTCGCCCATGGCCGCCTTCCGCCGCTGCTCGCACCGCGCCTAGCGGCGCGCGGCGGAAGCTGCCAGTGGAGCCAGCGGCGCGATCGGACGCAACGTCGTGAGCCGTTCAGGCGCGATGTGGTCCATCAGGACTGGCGGAACAAGTGGGTGGATAGAACTACCCACGCGAAAATATTCCAGGTGGGTAATCATCCACATGGATTTTTTTTTCAATTTTTGTCAAAATTCCAATTTACTACATTGATCGACACGTAGATCAATTTGAATTTACAAAATGTTGAATAAAATATATATCGTGCACCGTTAATACGTTTTTCTTTAAGAATACATAAATAGATGACCTCACCCATTGTACCCACTTGAAATTTATACCTTTCGCCAGAACTGTCGTCCATGACAGTGTCTCTCCACACTGCACGCGTAAAATGCAGTCTTTGGTCATGTCACTTATAAATCCTTTTAGAATTAAGCAATTCAAACCTGGCTGACACAAAATGCAGACTGCTTTGTCATTCACTATCAAGTTGGTAAGCTCCTCGGAGAAACTTACAATAAAGTAGCAACTGTGTGGCAACTAATTACTTCAGTTCAGCTGGATTGTACACTTTAACCTTAATCCTGGATTGCACTCTTTAATCTTAATGCGCCGTTAAAAACACATATGCAAAAACGAAAAAAGAGTAAACGCATTTACGATTCTAAAAAAAGGGAAGAAAATGTTCTGGTTGACACATGCTACTGATTCCGATATTGATTTGGCCTCAGACAATGAGTGTATTTGTTACACACTAAAAACGCAAATAAATATGCCATTTTTAATATTTTTTGTTTCAAAGTTATTGCGATAAAAGCCGGTAAGTCATGCGTGGACTGTTTGTTTCGGACCAACTAAATATTAGACGACTCAAATAATTGAGTGGTGGACAAAAATGTATTTTACTTTGCATTGTGAATTTTTTTTGTTTGATTTGGGGACAAAGATGTGTACTGTTACAATACCGTTATTCCACAATCAAAGATTCTTGCCGCTTTTCTCTTTGTTGCAGTATTGATAGAGTTCACTTATGTAAGGAAATACATTTCCACACTTAATCAGGGGAATCCTATATTATTAACTCATTGTCGCAGAGGCACGATATGACACATGTTCTGCTTTTTATACACATTAGCATCGTCTCTAATTTCAGGCTTCAGTGAATCTATACATTAGTAGAGGGAAAGTAGGAAACCACATCGTTAGTTAGTTAGTTAGTTAGTTGTGCTTAGTTAGTGCTTAGTTAGTGCATCTGTTAGTGCTTAGAGGATATGTCATCTGCGCAAGAGAGCAATCACAAAAGGTTTGCTGTATTAGGCAGACTTCCACTAGTAATTGCTTACTAAATATTAGACGACTCAAATAATTGAGTGGTGGACAAAAATGTATTTTACTTTGCATTGTGATTTTTTTTGCGGAATATGGCTTATTGGGTTCCGGGACCATTCTCTCGTGCTCATCTTCGGGGCTGCTGTGCCAACCACTCCATCCCTGAAGAAGGCCACGATACAATGGTCGGAACGACGGCATCAATGTTACGGAAGCTTACGATTGCATTCAACTTGTTGCCATGTCTGCATCC
>BOPP01000055.1:4461738-4481376 GCA_017312745.1 Gryllus bimaculatus
ATATATATTTATTAAAAGTGCTTTTATTTAGGCAGTGAATCGTAATAGAGAGAGATTTCACAGAGATTGTGTAATGGCCATGGTGGTTAGCGAGTTGTAAACCGTAATATTCTTGACAGTGTAAATATTTAATTGTGTGTGTTTCTTTTGTCATTACATTTGTTGTTTCTTGTCATTTTTCTTAGTCGGACAGACCCAAACTTTATTTCTTTTTTGACTTTTTTATTATAAGAAGGGTATTTTGGTGTTGTTTTGCGAATATGTATTTTTTGTTAAGAAATTTTCTGGATGTACATAATTCCTTTTCTAAGACAAAAGAACGTCCTGTATACATCTATATTTTTTAATTTATTTTTTGACTGTTGATTAAGAACATGTCAATAGTTGTGAACCTCCAACATTTCACGAGAAAAGTAAAACGGTGGATAGGTTTTATTGGCGCCCAATCTAGTTGCATGTCGAATTTATATACAATTCGCGAAATTGTCATAAAATTGTTGAAAATTAATAGGGATAATGAGAAGAAAATTTCCAAACATAGTATTACTTGTGTGTGATAATAGGAGAGTAATAGAAAGTATTGTTATTTTGTTTGTGTAATTTAGTAAGTCAAGGAGAGAGACTATATAGTGTTTCATTAATTACAAGATGAATTGATAAATAAATGAGGTTAGGTCCAGAACAGGATAAATTGAGTGAGAAATAAAGTGAGGTTAGGACTGAGCAGTTAGGAGTCGTAAGTGGGGAAAGGGTGGGGAAGGTCTGTAGGGGTGAGGAAAGCTATATATGGGGTAGGTGGGGTGGTCCACCACAAGTAGAATTCTCAGGAATTTCTATATCTACTTCATCTGCGGAATCACAGACTACAAAAAATGTTCTGCACCTATTACGAGGCAGGTAATGTTCGTCGTCATAAGAGGATCGTCTCACTACAATATAATCTGCTTTGCAGCCAAACAATAGCTATACCCTTTTGTCATTGGTATGGATTTCTTCGAACCACATGGAGAAATTATCGCCCTGGGTAAGAACCTCCTTGCAATTCCCGATAAAGATGAAATCTGGTTGCAATATCCGGAAGAATAACACCGTAACTGCAACGTTAGCTGTGTAAAAAGAGTAGACCTGACAGACTTTCTCAAAGCAAGTGTTTGAGAAAATGGAAAATGTTGATGTTTTCACACTTTTCACAACACGTTCACTAATAGTTTAAAACTTCGAAACTACGAAAATCTAAATAACTTTATAACGCACATAGTTTTCGGAAGTGTATAAACGCGTTCAAATACATGTTTGCCCATTACACCTTTTTTAAGTCAATATTATTTATAAACAATATATTTGTTTGTTTACCCACTGAGTAATCCCGTGAACCAATTTGTTTTATTATTCATCAATGGCCGTGTTTCTACAATGGTTAAAATTATATGTTTAAAATTCTAAAACATTATTTATGATTAGAGATAATTATGTAGTTAAACAAATAATTTTAGAAACTATTTAAGATTAACTTCTCACGTATAATTTTCTTAAAATTAAAATCAAAACGTACCCTGCGAAACAACAATATATAATACACCACACTGTGTATAAGGCCTTTTGCAGTTGGTATGCTCATCATATCAGAGTGAGAATCCTATGGGTGAAGCACCATAATATTTTTAATATTAACCACATACATTTTACATGGCACAAGCCAGCAAGCATTACTGAATAGAGTAGAGGTACCAACTGGTTCTTCGTGACTTGTTCAGAAACCATAACCATACCATATGAAACCAGTCACTAATGTGATGTAGGAAGTAATGTTTAAAAAGTGAAGAAAAGGAAGGTAATGTAGGGCAAGAATGAGATTAAAGAAAAAGGATGAGAGAACAGAACAAAGCGGAAAAAGAGAATAAAGAGAATAAAGAGAATAAAGAGAATAAAGAGAATAAAGAGAATAAAGAGAAGAAAGAGAATAAAGAGAATAAAGAGAATAAAGAGAATTAAATCAAAAAGTCAAAAAGTCAAAAAGTGAAAAAGAGAAAAAAACAGAGAAAATTAAGAAAGAGAAAACGTAGGAAAAAGAGAAAAAAACGGGAGGTAGGAAGGAAGAAGAAGAGAGGGTGTGAGGAGGAAGAGGGAGGAGGAAGGAGTTGAAATCAAAAGAAGAAGAGGAGAATATTGCCCGAGAAATACCATCGACTTTTTTCAGGTTTGAGAAGTAAGTTTGTATGTAAGCGAAAATATTTATATTCTCATGAGAATATAAAAACATTTCATTTTCAGATGTAGTTAAAAAATACACTTCTTTAATCGGCAAATCGTTCTTGTTTTAGAAATACTGAAGAAGAAAAGTGTAATTTGAACAAGAGATAGAAGCGATGTTAATAATATTTGAAGTGTATTAATAAACTTGATTTCCGTTTGTAATCTATAACGGAATATTACGGTTTGCACTGCAACTAACGTCCACAATTTTTTTCAGTTATGTATTGTTTAATTCAATTTAGAAGCATATTTAATAATTAATTGATGTCACAATGACTCTCTCGTTTTGTTAGCATCGCAATATTATGGTACTTTATCGAGTATGGTGAATTAAAATACAGAGCAGTAAGAGTTTTAAAATGAATTGTAGAAAACGGTAACGGTATAAATGACGTTTTATAAATACTGAGAAAAACGTGTTTATATTATGCTATATTTCAGTGCCAATGTAATTGCATGTTTTAATGGACATTTGAATTGCTGTGCTTTCAATGATGGCACCGCAACTTTACAGTGTAATTGAATTAAATAAACAGTTTTCTCAGTATTTATAAAATACCACTAATACCATTCTGGTTTTTACCCCTTCCAATAAAGTATTGCTAAGTACATATTTCCTTCAATCAATTATAACTTAATATTTGATATGACGTAATATTTTCATTTATTAGCATATAAACTCCGTTTTTTTTCGTGCATATATTTCTTAAAACATTTTAGTTCACATATACACAAGTGGCCCACTGTTCGTCAGTGGTCATTTCCTTCTGCGCAAGCACACCTTGGCCTTCGTGAACACTCGCTGCGGTAAAACATCCGCTGAGGTCAAGCATATTTACGAAAGTGCGCTTTTTAAAAAGAGCCGTACCGCCAGGCCGGCCTTGAAGTTTTGGAAAGTCAAAAGTGCCAAACGAAAAGCAATAAAGTTTTAAATTATATGGTAATTATTAGTAAAAGCATTTTTAAAATGATTTTTTCTGGTAATTCCACTTTATTCAAATGTGTTTGGACCACAAAATGATACCATAAATATAGACTATTTTAATTATATTTGTATATTTTATATAGTACAAGATGTTTCATAATAAACAACTTGTACATTATATCAATATTTTAAAATGTAAATTTGTTAATTTCTCAAGTCTTAATTTGTATACGTCTGCGACATGCTCAATATTTAACTAATTCTGCTCTGTAGGCTTTAAATTTGGTGATGAAAATTATAAAAATAGTGACCAAAAATATTAAAATTAGAGAATATTCCACCTTAAGAACTAAACAACATGACACAGTGAGACTAAGTACGGGAAATGTTCCTATATCTGTATATGCCCGTTCCATCCCTCAAAAATTAAATTAGTTTAACACAAACACATAACACACACTATTCATCAGATATTGCTGAATAGAAGTAACACTTCTTCTTAGGGCTTTTAACCAGTCGAAAGCTGGTTATGCCTTATGTCCCGATGGGACGCGTTTTTGTTCATACACTAAACACCAACACACTTTGCGGGCACGTCGGATTTGGGCTCGGCAGAACGCGAGGTCCTCCGCAACAACACATAAGAGACAAGAGACAAAACAACCATGCTCAAGGCGGGACTCGAACCCGCAACTCTTCGGACCGAAGCGCTGAGCCAGTACACGCTCTTAGCCACATCGGATATCCAGGTCGTCACAAGTAAAACTACTTTTCTATAATATAAAATTATAATTCAATGATATTGCAATACATTCAAAATTCCACCGTAACCCCCCAATTGGTGTCCCTGGGTTCCGGAATGGCATAGTTAAGGGACAATTAAAATTAAATATCTAACAAAGATGAATCCCAAGGATATTTTTGGTAGTAAAGAAGACGTACCAGCCTTTCGGAAAGGAGACCGCCCTTCCAGATATTTTATACTTCAATTTTTTAAACATATGTCTCAAAGTCCGACTCCAATAGAGAGCTGCAACGTCACTCCAATAGGGAGCTGCAACGTTACTTCACAGCGCCCACTTTTACGGCTCGGTCTAACTTCCCTCCCTGTTCAGGGCGTGACCTTGAGACGCCACGTTAAAAAAATCGAAGCATATAAGCCGTGTAGCGCGTACAGCTGCGAGTATCTATCGAGAATTTTGCATGTCTTATTCAGCGCGTGGCCTATTTGCGGCTCGGGGCGGCGTCGTAAGCCCAGAGGCGGGCGACGCCCCAGGGCACGCCTGCTGGCGCGTCCCCACCGCTTTGCGGCCCTTCGGGGTCTCTCCCCTTTCCCCCTAACCACGCTTCCTCGCCAATCGCCCTCGAAGCGACGAATCGTGGCCGCGATTATCGCGGGGCGTGGCGGGATTGGGCGGGGAGTGCCCTAGCGGCCGCCGCCGCCGCCGCCGCCATCAAATATGGAGCAGTTTCTTAATATTTAATGCAGCGAACGCAGCTTAATAACGCAGCTGCGAATGCGAAAAATGGAGCGAGGCGCGGACTGTTGCGAGTGCCAGAGGCTGCGAAGAGTGAGGCAGCGATTACGAGGCAGGGGCGGGGTGGGCGGTGCGGCGGGCGGGGCGGGGTGGGGTGGGGCGGAGCGGAGCGGGCCGTGAATTTGGGGATCTCACATGGTTCCCTCACGTCGGAAGGTTTTATTAAAATAGATGAGCCAGATGCTAAAAGCAGAAAGTCTTGGCATTGAGGAGTTTGGGCGTTTTGTATTTGTAATGCTCCAGATTTCGCATGATGTGGAAATGAGTGGTGAATGCTTCGCCGGTAACATGCAACAACGTGGTTGTTAATATTGTTCGTAATGAAATATCGTACTAAGACATGAATGGACTGCCGCTATTAAAAAGGTTTATTAATACTGAACAAGTTATGTATTATGCATTGAATTACTATAACAGTTTGCTAACAGAAAGAACACTTCTTTTAAAATAACAGAAGGAAAATTTGGGCGCCAGCAATGATCACAAACAATAACTACAATTAATGCAGTCTATGAGATGATGCGCTATTAAGATAGAAGCATCATTTCAAAAAGCGTTATAGTAAAGTACAATCCCAAGTTATTTGTTTTGATTTCGACACAAAACAGTAAGACCTCTGTAACATGTGGGAAATAACTATGATCTCTGCACGTTTTCTTGAGCTCCATAATGTTTTACTTGTTAAATAAGAAAAAAATCGGATTCATTGCTTCTTCATAAATACAACAAAGAAAAGGCTACCAAGAATTACTGAACATACGACGTGACTGTAGATGATGCCGATATCTAGCCGAGTCGTCGCCGAGCGATGTACCGTGACTCAAGGCAAGTTGCCAAACAATTGAAAGAGTCCAAGCCTTCGATTTTTACGTCTACATCACCTTAATCAATCACTGCGTGCACAGCAGTTTATATTATCACCATAGGCCGAAAGCTCACATGGCCTGATCTTTTTTTAATTTTTAATTTTTTAAAGTTTTGTTCATTTGCCCTTCTGTAGCAGCCTTGGAGAGACTTATGCAGATGGGTTAGGGCCTATCTTAAAAGACTAACTAAAAAGTTATTAACCAACTAAATCTTATTTACTAACTATAACTATTTACATGCCTCTGAGGGCCTGAAATGTACACAATCAGTTATTATATATTTTATATTGAAAGTTTTGTGTTGTTTGGTTTCCAATGGTCTTCTTTTTTGCTTCCTCATTGGCATACACATGCATTCTTAATCTACATTAGCAATACATTCATCCTCTCAGTCACACAACACAACACTTCACTGTATACACTATTTACATTCACTTTGTTCACCACGGCGCCGAATTTACTGCCCCGACTTGACTGACAGCCCCCCTTCCGCCAGGGGCTCTTACACCCTTCGGTGCTCCCTCATTGGCTAACACGGGAAGCGCCGCAAAGAGTTGTGGTTTCATACGGGTGTAATCAGAACACAGACGAGATGGGTTTGTAAAAACAGTAGATTTATTCACAATCTAGGCTGTAGTCACAATTAAACACTGCTTACAATTAACTAAAAAAAATAGAACTCACTGCTAGGAGAGATAATTTACGAAACGGCTACCACACCGCAACTTCCGATCAATGTTTCTTGTGGGGAGTACCGCTCTACCCTGAGACCATCTACATGTCTTCCCAATCACGATAATGAATTGCCGGCCCATTGCCCTCGTGCACCTACTCGCACAAACTCACGCACCACCTGCCGCCGACGCTGCTGGGAAACAAGAAAATCGGAGCATGGTTCTCGTGGCCTTCTATAGGCCCTTCGGCGCTACCTGCCGCCCCCATTGCCTCCACCCTACCGCCGCTATGCCACGCCACGTTGTCTAGGCTATCCGGGACGAGCCGCGTCTCTGTCATGGTAGCTAAAAACTCGGAGAGCGTATTGTGACCTTCTTCAGAGCGTACTGCTGAAGCGTACGCTCTGAAGAAGGCCACAATACGCTGGCCGAAACGTTAGCTCCATGACAGTGATGCGGCTCGTCCCGGATAGCCTAGACAACATAAACTCCGGTCGCGGAATCCTACGCAACCTTACAACGCCACATCCACGGAAAGTCCCAATGCGTCATCACTCCGCCCTTTGATAAACATCCGGCGATGCCCGCCTTCTGCTACGTGCCTGTGTTTTAGCGCGACACGACGCTACAGAGTGTAGAGCGGTGACGCCGGGAAGAACGCGGGCCATCGCTAGCTTGTTACCTGACCGAGACGGGCACGAAGGCAGTGCCCTCTGCTGTCCACTGTCCATGGAACCGACTCCTGCCACCGCCGGACGACAGCGCTGCCGCACGTGATGCCGGCGCGGCCCTTTAAACGAGCTGGCCCGATATTTCATTCTCCAGCCCTTTACTATACGTAGTTAAATGATGAAAAAAAAATTTATTCAAAATATATTTTGCAGTGACTTTAAGGAGAAATTATTCCCAAACACTATTTTTTTCAAATATTCATTTTTCATATATATAGGTTGTTTCTGAAGCAGAAGAAAGAAATTGGAGGTGTTAGTTTCACGTTTCTAAGAGAAACTATTACAGAAGACTAAGGAGGTTGATGATTTCAAATTTCAACTCGAGGAGCGAACTGACGAGCTTGAGGACTTCAAGCGTCGAAACCGCCTAAGGATCTTTGGGGAAACCGAGCGTCATAGCGAGCAAACCGACTGCAATGCAATCAATGTTGCCAAAAAGATAGGTGTGCTCTTAGATCTAAGCGATATTGATCGCATCCATGGGATTTTCCGAAAGACGAATGGTGGTACACGACCTATAATTGTAAAATTCATCAGTTGTAGGAAGCGCCGGGAAATGTTTTCATCAAAATGAGATTTGAAGAATACGGGTGTCACAATTCGGAAGGACCTGACGAAAATTCGGCTGGAAGTCCCAAAAACGGCTTTGGAACTATTCGGTTTGGACAACAGATAGTGTCGTCATCGTAAAGGTGAGAAATTCCAAAGTTCGCATCAGAACTGTAGCAGAACAAGATAGTGTACATAATTAGGAGCAAAAGACTATACACTATCTTTCGTTATTAAAACAAGAAGATTTTTAATTACAATTTTTTTTTCATCACTTGCTAATTTTTATACTGGTATGAAATTACTATTACTATTATTAACATTATCATAATTTTTACTATTAATACTTCTACTTCTAATTTATTATTACTAATATTTGAATTATATTTTTTTGGTTTATTACTGTCCTTATTTTTATAATTATAGTTAACTATTTTCCTAGAACATTAATTAGTTATAAGAAGATTCGAATAATTTTAAGTAGTTAGTTCCTCACGTGTGATTGTAAGCAACTTATATAATTCTGATTCCTTTCTGCTCATTGCTAGGTGAATGTTTTGCACTGTCGATATCTGTATAAATGTGGCATCGAAGCTTAACACCACATTTTCCTCCTTACACGCGTTCCAGGAATTCTATACCGGTGTTTAGTGCTAATCCGGAAGTGGAGAGAGTGCTGATTCACCCCAGCCGCGTGGAAAGTCCAAAATCACCTCGAAGTAGCCTTGCAACCTTCCAGAATTTACAAATATCTTTGTCTCAGTTTGCTCGTAGCTTGTCTGTTTTCCACGTAAATGCCCAATCACAAGCAACATTACTCTGAAATTTCAAATATAACTGAAACGAAACCAGACCTGTTATTAATAAGCGAAACTTTGGTAAATTCTCCAATGAAATCAGGACTCGTACCAGCATCGAATTATAAACTCTTTTGGAATGAATTAAATTGGAAATAATTAAAAACAATTTAAAAGAAAAGACGGGGGGAGGGGTGGCATTGTTTGTTCGCGATGACATTAAGGTCATTCCACATCCTCTTTACTTGGCATGGAATGTATGTTTGCGGAAATCCAAACTGAAATGAAACGTATACTTATTGCCGTTGTTTACTGGCCCCCGAAAATGGGAGTTTTACCCGAGTTAGATATTCCCCTTTCGCAGTTCGCAAGTAAATATCAGGATATCATGATCATGGGTGATTTCAATAGCGATCTGAAGATACCGCTTACAAACTCGGCCGAAACGTTTATTGATTCTATTAATTCATACAATTTACATATATTAGAATATGGCTTCTCTCACTTATCATTGGGGCAGAAACATGAATAGATCACGCGATTATGTCAGACACTTCGAAAGTAATAATGAACGGACGGATATCTGTTACGGGAGTATCGAAGAATAATTTGTTATTTACTGTGTACTCTATAAAATGTCCTAAATATAAACAAAAAATGATGATCCGCTAACGTGACTACTAATGTATCAATTCTGAGGCTACGTTCGACACAAGTGTCAAAGCTCCTTGGCATGACGTTTATAATCAAGCATCTCTTAATAGTAAAGTAGAAGTCTAACGAAATTATATCAGATCTTTTCGATAAACATGCACCGTGGAAAACGCAGCGTGTGACACGTCCCGCGGCCCCGTGGCTTACAAGAAAAATTAAATTAATTCACGCAAGAACGCGACTCAGCTTACCACCGCTTTAAGTGTAATAAAACCTCTGAAAACGAAAACGAGTACAAAAAGTTACGAAATTCCGTAAAACAAAAAAAAATAGAAACGCAAAAATTCGATATTATTATATCTTTAAAGTAAATACAAAAAACGACGTTTATAACACACTGAGGGATCACGAAAGCAAATTCTTCTAATATCCCTTTTGATATGCCCTTGAATGACGTGTTGAATGACTACTTTTTAAATTTTTCAAAACCAATACCACATTGTGTGAAAGTAATAGATTACAGCGACTTGCAAGCAATTCACCGGCTATCAGGGATAAATTTTATTTCCACAACGTTGATCATCACGAAGTTAGTAAGATATTTCTTTCACTAAAAGCAAATGCAAGTGGCTCCGATGGTATCTCAGCCAAACAATTGAAATTTGTTTTACCACTTACCCTTCCGGCACTCACGCATCCAATTAATTTCTCATAATCAACAGAAACCTTTCCTCAAGTGTGAAAGCTTGCACATGTTTGCCCCCTGCCAAAATCTAAACTAACCTCGGCGTGTTGCAATTATCGCCCAATTAGTATATTGCCAACTGTGGCTAATGTTTTAGAAAAAGGTATTGGAAAATGATTGTAAAACACGGAACTGACTCAGATCTGCTCAATAAACTTCAACTTTTGCGTTCCTGTAAATCGATCGGAAAAAATCAGTTGTGGATATACTTTTCTGATCGGTTAAGCGTTATCCTTGACCATGAACAGATGGACAGGAATAGATGAACAGACAGACAGACGTACAGACAGGCGGACAGGCAGATAGACGGGGGCCGGAATGGGGGGAGAGACGTTTTGCCATCAATCGACTTTTTTGTATTAAAACTTAGATTCTCTCCACACATGTTACAGAATGTAATTTAATACATGTAGGAATAAGATTTACCCACTTTTTCGCTACGTGAGCCCGGAAATGAGAACTCTACGGAAAATTCGCCGTTTTCCGGCGTACGATTACAATACTTCTTATTAAGTAAGAGCGCGAAAGTAATAATGATCTAGTAGATCATTCAACAGAACATTATCACAGTTTGAAAAATTGCACAACAGATATATTACAGAATAAATTAATAATGCTAGTTTCATATAAAAAGTGAGCAATTTGAAATCACGCCATCGAAGATTAAAAAGCGAAAAGGTACATTAACAGAAGGAAAATCTGTAATATGGTAAACTACATAGAAGAATTTGAATCTGATGACAGGGTATGTGAACAATGTGAACATATGCAAAACAAATCGTATTTCAGTTTTTTGGAGAAACGAGTTAAATAGGTTCTACCGAAGCGTTAAAACAAATACATATAGTATTATGTGCCTGCGATGACCTTATGGGGAAACTATTAATTACCAATGAGTGTTGTATTTGACAATTTGGGTCGATTGTTCGACTTTGCTGGTCAGCTAATGGTGTTGCCCGTGCCTGGGCCTAGTTAAATTCCCATGATTGGAGGTAAGAGCCACAAGTGGTGAACATGAGTTATTACCTGCACCCTAACTACCAAGACCCGTCAGCCTCAGGTTTTCTTAGTCATACAGCTACAGAAACAGGGACGAGTATAAAGAAAAACCACAACTCCTTTGGCCTCGACCAGGAATCGAACCCGGGACTATAACACGGGAAGCTATAGCCCTGTCCACGCATCATGCTATACGTTAACAATTGACGTTTATTGTGAATGACACTTTGTACAATTTATAAAACTGAATATAAAGATAAAATAAGAAATATCGTTCATCTAAGAGAAAGTGAAATCGGAAGTAAAGTAAAATATAATATTATAGAGAATTTAAATGAATTCTAACGAATTAATCCTATGCAAATAATGCTAAAAATTATGAATTTCTTTAAAATAAAAGAATTGAAAAGCTGATCTGAAAAGCATCGTATATCCACAAAGCAGGCGTGTTGCAGAAAGGGTGAATCGAACATAGCTCGACATTACAAGAACGTTACTTATAACATCACATTCACCAAATAAATTTTGTGTGGAAGCAGAGTCAACTGCAGTGTATGTATTTAATGTAACTCCTGCTAACAAGAGAGATAGTGCCATTAGCATTGTGAACAGCAAAATGCAAAACAAATTAAAACATTCGGGTGTAAAGCCTCCTACGGCAACGTTAGTCCGCAAAAATCTGTTAGTTGAACGTAGAAAAAATTGGAAAATTTGTTGGATGCTCAAAATAAATAATTGAACTTACAGAATATGTTACTTAACGGTACGAACCAAATGTGAAGCGAGAGATGTGATATTAATGGGAAATGAACGTGGAAATTAATATTCGATATGCAAAAAATTCGAATGATTTAGGTTATGTAGCAAACTAAGAAAATAATTCAGATAATTTATATATATATATATATATATATATATATATATATATATACACATATATATACATGAATAGTAATGTAAGTGCACAGATTTAATTCCTTTCAACAGTACATCACAAAGTTTTAATCTTTTTTTACGTTATATATTAACAAATAAGAAGTAATATAGTTATTAATCGAAACATACGAAAAGACAGAAGAAAAGTACTGATGTAGAAATGAGGAAATTACATAAAAGGGATAAACATTAATAGTAGTAGCAGAAAAAAATCTCTGGTAATGAAAATAATAAATAATAGCTGGCACGAAAATCAGCGGAGTACAACATCAGCCGAAAACAAAAGTTGGCAGTTGTGAAAATAATGTTGCGAAGGCAAACTTCCAAGTTCTTACACAGAAGCAGTAACACATGAAAACATTAAAGAAGGAGAAGACAATTAAAAAATTCAAATGAATAAAATATTAGAATTCATGGGATGCAGTTAATGAATCGTCAAATTTTAGATCAATAAATAGTAAATGTGTTTTCAAGAACAAAATATAAGCGAGATTGATTGCAAATCGGTCTAAGCTGAAGATAAAGGATATTTAGGTTAATTCGTTTACGCCGTTAATAACGTTGATGTAAGGACGTTAGAAAAATGTAATACCTTTCTAACTGCTGAATCTGTAAATAATTTTCATCTAAAATATATTGATAAAATCTTTTCTTATATAAATGGTGATATACAGAGAAACAAATTCCAAACTTTTGTGGAGAAGATTTCCCTTACAATACTACAGAGAAACATTTACTAAGAAATACCGAACGAAATAGTAATGAAAAAGAAAGTTTTAAAATGTTATATAAACGAAAGTTTCAGCAGTTAAACACATTAAAATTGTAGAATCACTATGCGCATGTTTTGTTATTCTCCTTTTCTACTTTTGCTTTTAGTGGTAGGAGTAAAGGTGAGGGTGAGTTACTATTTTGTTAGCAATGCAGAAAAATCAAATCTGCACTTCCCTTACCGTTACAAATAAGTTTTCTATAATTCGGGCACGAAAATGTCTAGTTTTCCAAATGTTGCTAATCTCGCACGAGAATCTTGCACAAGAATCATATTAATTTACATTTCTTTTCTGCCAGTCAATGAAAACTTTTACAAAAGAGTTTTCATTGTCCTATTGCAATGAGTCGCTCTCTCGCTCTTCATTGCGGATTCACGGTCGCGCACTTGTCCTCGAACCGTGAATAGTCACGTCCAGCGTTCGTCGCTGGCCCCTTCGTCGCTGGGAATCGGGACAACATGAAGTTAAAAGTACTCCAGCGGTGTAAACATCGAACACGCCCCCTTGTTTACCCCCTTGTTACATTCAGGCACCATCTTACCCCCAAAGAATAGCACAGATCTTTTGAGAAAGCATTGTGAGAATCAGATCTTTCGAATACTCCGGTCAAAACGTTCGGTCATAACCTACTAGGCAACCACTCTAGTTAGAAATTGTAACGACTTAGTAGCGACATAAAATGACAACAATAAATGCCATTCTATCACCGGAAACTACTGGTGAACAGTTTCGGCAGCATTACGCGATACGATTACAACGTGAGAAGGTGGCTTGTCACTGCCTTTCTCTGCGTATGTGAGATTCCCGCCTTTGCAATAACCACTTCGACGCACAAACGACGCGCCTTGCTGACGGCCTTTGCGATGTCGACGGGCCTTGCCGAAGAGTCCTGTCATCCAACAAGCCTGGCGGTTGCAGCCCATAAATTGGGGGACGCGAGGAAGCTACTTGGACGAGCACCAAGCGTGGTACCATTGCCGCTTACATGTAATGCAGTCTAACGCCCCTAGCTACCTGCCAGCTTACACAACCTGTCGGCGTGCAATTCTAGGGAGGTTGCCACCGCCAGTCGAGGTAAATACACCGGACCAGTCATATCTTTCCAGTCCGTTAATCGACTGTTAAATTCACTGGACAGAAGGCTCCTGCAATAGATCACCTGCCATGTACAACTCACTAGTTATTTGTATGTCATCATTAAGTTAGTCAATTTGAATAAATACGCATTCGTCACCTTGATGAGTTGCTTCGTAAGAAAATCAACGCGTTATATTTTATTAATTAAGACTAGTAAAAACCTTGCATCGTCACTGACCTTGAGCTGCTCCTCCCGGAGGTTCATAAATGCAACCCAGCACTCAACGCAGTCCAAGCATTGCACTTGGCTCCCCAAACCGCGCAAGTAAGCTCTGAACTACATTATAACTCGTATTAACGAGCGCGTTTCATTACACGCGATGCCCAGCGTGCCGGCCCCATTACATTTGGTTTGCCAACGTGTGAAAACCAACGCATTCCATTACAATATAAAGTTGACACGTTTCGCGTGATATTTACGCACATCATTAGTTGTAAAATCAATAATAATTGATTTGTATATGTCTGATTTTTTTATTTTTATGCATTCTCTCAACTTCACATGGACAATAAAAACTTTTCAAAAAGTTCATTGATAGTCAGAAAAGAAAATGTATACTTATGTTACATTATAAATAAAAGTTTTCATGGGCTGCCAGTAGAGTAACTGATGGCATGTAATGGTTCTTGGAGGTGAATTGAAACATAAATGTCTATTTTAACACAATTGTTTGTTTCCGTAATCAGAAATTAGAATTTACTTGAAGAACTAGCTACAAATAAAATGTTTCGTATCGCACCATCAGAAAGTTGTTCAGGAATGGTAATATCAAAACAATGTTACTCAACTAGGATAAACGAAACAAACACAATAATCAATAGATACCAAATTATGAATGCTACAAAACGTTGCTATTTATAGTAGCAACAGAAGAAATTTAAACATCACTTTCACAAAAATTAGATGTTGGGGTCAATCAAGACCCCCACTGGTACTCAGTGTTGCAAAAACGACTAATTATCATAGTAAGAACAATGTAAAACATTTGTATACCCAATGTGTGTAGGAAATGAATCAGGTAAAGTCAAATTTTTTCCGGTTTTTAAAGTATTGGAAACTGGAAAAGTTATTAGAGAAATATGTTGCAGGGTTCATCAGAGACGCTGTGATATTGGGAGAGTTTTTTAAATTTTTTAAATTAGCCAACTGCATATCTCGTTAAGGGCAAGGGCCTCCTGCTCGCGCAGGGAATTGTTAATCCTTCTTTAATGAAGAGATGGAATGATGATGAAGGGTGAAGGGACGATCACAAATGCATCCATGCCAGAGGTAGAACGAGAACTTTCGATCTGAGATCGTCACTACCTTAGCAATTAGCGATTTTGGCTATCCGGACTTCTTAAGAGAGTTAAATTAATAAAAATGGTCGGTAGAACAAGTTTATTTAGTAACTTCGTTAAAATCTGGTAAAAGTTTATAGGAATTGTCAATATTATAAAAACACTGGTCTATGAATATGAAGTCGTAACATAATCTGGTCAGATACCTGATTCATAGTAGCATAGCAGAATGCACATTTATAGATCAGTGGTTTTATAATATTGATAATTTCTATAAAATGGTTCCTTACTTTTACTAAGTCTTTTCAACAAAGTTCGACATTAGATTGTTTCAAAAAGATCCCAAGTAGGGTCGAAACGCTACAGTAATAAATTATGTTAAAAATTAATTTAGTGTCTGTTTTAATATCGTCAGAACACTAATTCAAAGGAACGTATTCTGCATAAAACATCAATTTTTTATATCATTGTACGAATAACATAACAAGGCATTGAACGGAATAACTTTACATTTACAATGTAACTTGGAATGGCTGTCCGGCTGAAACTGCCTTTGACCTTTCGGTGCGCGATTTTCCACGCAAGCAGAGAATTGAAGTTGATATCCCGGTTATGCCCGAGTATACCTGTTATAACCCTACAGACAGGTTTTACACAATAGTTTCATCTTAGATTTCCAGTCAGTAGCTAAGGAGTACTGCATTGAATTTGCACTGCAGTGGTGGATTCTTTACAACGATTCTCTTCAGACAGTGCAAGTCATCTTTTATGTCGGAAGATCTACGATCTGTGTTCATTTATAACCTTTGTGAGCACAGCTTTGTTATCATCGCTAGAGCACGAGAATCCTCCCAATCTCTAACTTTGACATTCCGATTATGAATATCCCGAGACTTCCATGCGCTTCCTTCCACACCCTTTGCACTGGGTCTCCGAACCAGACCGAGAAGTAAGAGATTACTTTTCATTAAAAACCATGCATTTTTAAAGAGCACAGAGCGGGTCGCGGAGGCCGACGTCGAGGCTGGGGGTGGGGGATGGGGTGGAGGTGGAAGAGGGGACAAGGGACCTTCTCCGTAATCCTGCACGTTGAAGGAGCCCTATTTGATGTACTTGCGGGGGTGGGGAGCGCGCGCAAAGAACAAGCCGGAAGGGCCTGTTTCACACTTCCGTGCTTCAGTGTAACAGTAGCAGACAGAGAAGCAGAGACTAAGGAGCCTTTACAGCAATCTTTGAAATTCATATACGAAGGGTCAGTGGCAGGCACATCCCTATTTAGCTTACGCACATTAGCTTTACGTGCGTAAAATTTGAAATGAGTTGATAGATCGATGTTTTCGGGCTCATCAATTACTATGGTTACTGGTATCGTTAGTGCAATGAATGTTTTTATCCCGGGCGGTGACGGTGTTCTTTTCCCGCACGATGGTGAGATCCGGTGCCAACCAACACGGCGGAATGCAGATTTTCCCGCTCCACGTATCTTCCCCAGAGAGTCTTTGTCCCTTCCTGACAAGCTCTATTCTCCCTACATGTGTGGTAATGTAGAGCATGTAAGCGTGTGTGTGTGTGTGTGTGTATGAGTATAAGGAGAGAGTATTGGCCAAAGAAAAGGAAGGAAAGATCGTTGGCGGTCCGTGACCCGTTTGTTAGAGAACTGTTTCGGTATTTGTCTGCCATTAGTCTGTTGATTGATTGATTAGTGATTCCCGGTGCGTTAACTTGTAAAGCCATTAGTCCCGTAAGTGTAGTGCATGTTTTGTCGCAGGAAGTAGCGTCGTTCTTCCTCTGCTGGATGGCGCGATCCAGCGCTGACTTACGTTGGGTAGCGGCGTTTTTCCCACCAGCGGGGCGCCGCTCCAGCCGGAATAAGCTCTATGCTCCCGACTGGTCTCCTAACGTATAAGATGAGAAAACTTTTTTAAACTGCAATTGGCTACAAACCGGTGGCAGCTAATTACATAAATAAGATAATTCAACTTACATGCAAATTATATAATAATATATTAATAATTATAATAATAATAATATAAAAACTGACTGATTCATAAAATATTAAATTACCTTTAAAAACGAAACATCTATAATCTAACTCCACAGTGAGTGTTTGTTCAATTATGACCACATTGCATTGGCACAGCACTGCACTTCATTTCACTATGACCCTTAAATCACTTCCTTAATTATTTCTCTGCTCTCCATTGTACGAGTGTATTAAGTCCTTCATTTACTTACAAATACCCTAAATTAATTTCCTAAACTGTTGAACCCTTCAAGAACAGGGTTCAAGAGTTTTTGCAGGCAATATATTACATTCCGCTATCGTTCGATTTGTGAAAGAAAATTTCCCGACATCCGTTCTCGGCGGTGTTAAATTTATTGTGATCCCCTCCTAATGTATGTAGAAATAATTAGCCGCCGATTAATTTCTTTCCAAGCTGGATAACCGCTATCAGCATTATACAAAGCGCAGAGTCTTGCTACTGATCGCCTGTTTTTGAGTGAATCCAACCCTGCCATTTTCTTGTCCCTGAAATTAAATTTAGCTAGCCTACACTAAATCCTTTCCGAATTTTTACACTGCGTAATTTTGTGCGCTCCCCAGCAAGTTGTTCCATATTCCATTACGTGAGGTGTAAGGGTACCGAGTGATGATCGGACAAGAAAGGAAAAATCACGCGCAGTCCATGGCCTGTTTCTGAGGATATTGCTTCGACATTTGTCTGGTGTTGGTCGGAGAAACCACGGAAAACTACCGATCAGAGCAGCCGACCGTTAGAATTCTCCCTTCAGACAGCGCTTGAATGCTACCTAGCTGTCGTCGAAAACTCTGCCACAGGCTGGGATCCTAGGACCTCCCGGTCGAAGGCACTGTAGTGACTGATGCAATGATTAATGCACTGAGCCACCTATGCCGGTGGTGGTAATCGGGGAAAGCCCGGAAACTGCCATTCAGACAGCCGACTGCTAGAATTATCTTCCAGACTGCGACCGAATTCACCCTAGCTACACAGCTAGTGTCCCAACTCGAACCCTAGAATCCCCCAGTCAGAGTCATAACTGAGAGAAATTCTAGCTCTGAGCTTACTCAGCCGGTCTACATGAGTTGAAAGTTTCTACAAAACTTTGTTTTGTCGTTCTTTCCAATGGATAAGAGGTCATACTTTCCAATGGATATTAAACGAGTCGAGATTTCAAAGGCCAGAGAGCAGTAAAAATTGTTTTTCACAAAATTATATCTTGCGGTCAAGGTACGTGAGTTAACAAAACCAAATACTCCAGTGAGCTGTACTTTTACAAATGTTCTTAAAAAATTAATAGAGAATGTAATTCTCATCAAAATGAGTGAGATTATTGTAGAGCGACCAACAGTTTAAAAGATTCGTGACGGAGAAAATAGACAGCGTGATATTTTCTCTAAAGTCATTTTCGTTTATTAACGTCGCGCGCGCTTCACCGCAAGACATACACTTCACAACGTGAGTTGACTATTTAATATTTGTACTTCTGAATTTGACCAATGGAGCAAAGCTGCATTCCCAGAGGAGGCGCAGGAAGAGTTGACATACGACCGCACAGTTGGCACCCGAGAGAGTACGCAATACGTTTACATAAAGGACATAATTACACACGTCGTTCTCCAATCATAATTCACGAGAATTGAGCGTGATTGGAAGTTTGTAGCATTCTGAATGTAAATGTTTAGTTTATACATAGTGTTTAGTAATAATTGTTGAGTTTGAAATACTACATATTTGTCTGTCTTTTCAAGACAGCAATAATGCTCATTGGCATACAGATTTAGTTATTTAATTGTCAAATTACTCTAATACTACTTAAATGCTATAATACGTTTGTTCAATGATTCTTGCCGGGGAAAACTATACTTAATTGAAATGCATAATTGACATAAAATACTATTATTTGCTAATTATTGTTTCAGTTTCGTAGTATTGACATCTGCTGATTATACAGGGGATAATAGGCCAAACCGGTAGTTTATTTGCCGTTGCAAATAGGTTTTACTAGTGGTCTGTAGCAGCAAAAAGGCTGTTACCATGTACGATGAAAATAGGGTCTTTGCGCAGTGAATAATGGATGTTCTGAAACGGCACATGTGATTACTGAAGCGTTGTTTTGGCCTCGTATAAAATCAGTTGTGTCGTAAGCAGTTACAGAGTATGAAAATTCAGTTTGTATTCACTGTATGAGAACATGCAGAATAACAGAATCACGTATTTGTATTTATCCTGGACCCTAAGATCGTGGGTGTGTTACAAAAACATTGATACATCTCACACTCTCACAGGCTTCTTAGATGTTTGTCAGTTATTGAGTATATTCGAAATTTGTAATAAAGATTACTTCAAAGAACTCACTTTTAACAACCTGCTTTGAAAATAAGAAATATAGCATAAATAGTTTTGAAAAAACCTTAACTATCTGAAAACAGAAGTCATGACATTTGAGTGTGGGTATCAGACAAACTTGTCTGCCTCTTTCCTCGTAGAAATTTCGAATTCCTCATCGCTTCTTTGTGAAGGCACCCTCCCACGCAACCTCATGCTTCTGCGCCATCCGAACATACGACGACCTTCTGTCACCATGAGCTCCGCCCCTGCTCCGCCGCTCCTCGCCGCTGTGTCGTGCGTCACCCCCCACGGCCCTCCTTCCCCGACAAAGGCGGACGCAGATTAATTAGGCGGCAGCAGCCGAATGCAGCGGCGGAGGCGGAGTGCCCGTGCGCTCGCGTCCGCGCCGGCCCTCCGCCCCCGCCCCC
>BOPP01000055.1:4492826-4503386 GCA_017312745.1 Gryllus bimaculatus
ATGATTGCAGCTCGCTCTACAACTTACTACGGTAGCTTTCGAAAGACCAGTATGTTTGGGAGCGAACAATTGCAACCAATTAACAGAGAATTCGTTGTGAATGCCTGTTGCACTACACATGAATTAAACGGATATCTTTCACACGCATTTTTATTGTCAATTGCGGTAAATTTGCACACACACACTGTCCATGAGTTCGGGCGATGAGCACGACATGATGCAACACACCAGATAATGCAATTAATACGGTCAATTTTACAGTTAATGAACAAAGAACTAGCTGTATGTGCACGTTACATTATGCACAAACTAAAGAAATGCCTTACAAGTGCACTTTGTAAATTACGGCGGTAATTGGCGTGATTTGTAAACTGAATCACGAAGAAGGTGGATACACGTCCGACTCGCCTGCGATCGCTTAACGCTCCCCAAAACCATCATTTATTTTGTTTTGATTCGGAAATTACAGTTGCGTTTGCGTAAAACCACGAACGCTCATGCGAAGAAGAAACATCTAGCGGTACTCGGACGTACTTTCAAGCATTGAGCTCTTTGTACTGGCCGTTTAGAAAATTGAAAAAGAAACGTTGACGATTTGTTCTAGCTTCTGGACTGCAGGAGTTTGTTTTTGATTTTTTTTGTTGTACAATGTACTTGACGCTAGGATATTTTTAGTCAACATACTGTGGAGGTATCCGAGAGTTAATATAAGTAGAAATTACATTATTTGTACATAAATTCAAATATATACTAGTCGTTTTACGTGTGGTTTCGACCTGAAACCACTGGTCCACTACGTACTTTTATCAATTTTGTTCGTTTTTAATTCATTATATTATGGATGATATTTGTTGTGTGTAGTTTAGTTATTTGTTTTATGCATTTTGAGTTTTTGGTAAATTTGTGCAAATATTACAAATGTACAAAAGTTACAATTGCTAATTGTCAGTGTTTTAGAAAAAATTCTAAGCGAAGTAAGTTGAGAAGCATCTGTGGCAGAACCATGCACCATGCCAGTTCAAGGAGGTTCACGTCGTTGTGATCATTTTAGCACAAAAGTTGAAGCCCATACGTCTCAATAGCACATCAAAGTGTATAATGTGGGGTTTTGCCTGGGCAAAATGAAAAATTGCTTCGAAAAATTAAATCGTAAATGATGAATGGTTAAAGGCAATGTGTCCCAATGGTTTCTCAGCAAAAGCATCTTCCTTACGCCAGTGTTTTTTTTTATGTTTGAAAACTTTTGTTGTATTTTTAAGTTATTAGATTAAGAAAAGTGAAATTTTCAAAAGAAAGTAATACAATTATCATCAATTATATATATCAAAAATAGTTTAAACATATAAAATCGTAATATCACAATTTCTGACTAGATATCTCATTTATTTTGTAATTAGTTTTCTAAATTAATTATTAGAGTTAGATTAGAAAACGCCTCAAAGAACATTCTCTAAACTCCTATTTTCCAAACTGCCAGCTACTTCCAACACCTGTGTAATAGTGTATGAAAAACAATTTAATGTTCTATCAACACTGCCTTCTCTCAAAAAACAGGACACGACGTCTTTCTTACTCAATTATTCGTTTCACAATATGATGCGGAATAACATACAATATTGCGCAATAACATACAATAAAGCATATACTTGACGGGAAAAACTTCTATAATATTTACAATACCAACAACAAACCTCTGACAGGGAAGTTCTAGGTTCGAGTCCCGACGGTGGGAGGATTTTTAATACTAGCTAGATAACTAGATCGAATTTAGTTGCTCTCTGGAAAAGAATTCTAGCGATCCACAGCTCTGGTCGGCAGTTTTCCGTGGTTTCTCATATCAATACCAGGAGAATGCCAGTGCAGTACCCTAACAAACGGGTCACGGACCGAGCGCAACCTCTCTTTCCTCTTCTTTGTCCCATCCTCACCCATTACACATGTCCTTACATGCAATACACTATCACACATCCCGGAAGGTCCCGGAAGGCGGCCCCGGTGGTGGGAGATACCTGGTTGAGAAAACCCGGTAGCTGACAGGTAGGTCGGCGCCGGGCCTGGCCATCCAGCGGGAGATCACCGCCACCTCGCGATAAAGAATGCACGACACTTATGGCACTAATGACCTTAGTAATAGTCGGAAGCAATAATCATTCAATGAATCAACTAACATCAAACGAGTTATTGTAAATGTAGTGGTTTATATATTGAAAATAGTGCTTCGAATAAAATACATTAAACTGAAATAAATCTTGTATTTATTTGTCCCTGTTTACACATGGCTTATTGATTACGCTTTAATCATTTTCGAAACAGTAGGAAATCAATTACATCGAAATGAAATAGTATATTCTACAAACGTGTCATTTTGAACTTCAATATACATAGTTGTGATACGAGAAAAATCAAATGCACAGTTCAGAAGAAACTACTCTTATTAATTTTTTATTACAAATTTTAAAACTTATTGCCAACGAGATATTGCATCTGATAAATGCTTTAATAAAAGTTTTTCCCGGGTAATATTTACTTCGTTAGGATAACAACATCTGTTGCTGTAAATCAATATGTGATTTAAATTCAGATCGATCGGAATAATAAAACAACGTTGATTTTTTTGCGAGATACAGCGAGACAAATCCAGAGTACTAACAGGGATATTCAATGTCCTATTAGAACAAGTTTCCTCCACTCCTCCATTTTTGTTCTCTCTTTCACTGAAGGTTCTTTAGTTACATCAAATTAATTCACCTTTTTGGTATTATGAGACGGAAAGGCCTCTCTCATTAACGTCACGGTATTCGAATACTTTCAAAGCGACAACGTTCCTGCATTTCAGACATCTCTTCTGTTGTCTCGGAACTTATGATTCAAATTCTTGATATATTCTATGCTTATACAATCTGAAAGAAATGATTAATGCTCACTTCACATGGCAGTTATTTTCTTCTAAAAGATAAAAACCAATGTATATGATAAATTTAATCTAAGAGGTCATAGAGTTTTCCGACGGTGTGAAGGAATCATTCCTCAAATCCTTTCCCCTGTCTAGGTTCAAGAATTTGATGCACTTAGGAACTTCTGACTTAGGAATAAAATTGTAACACACGAGCTCATTCTAAAGTACTGAAGTATTTTAATGGCAGAAAAAATATACGAATAATGATCAAATGCCATATACGTGAGTCCTGCAAGCCCCTCTTCAATGAGCTTGGATATTTACAATTGCCTTGATAATTTATTAAGAAATCCGTAGTTTTATTCAAAAGAGTCGCTTATTGGCGGGGCCATACGATGAATGTAATTTCTACAACGTGTGTTTTAATGATAAATTTAAGAAATGCATGCAATACTTATATTTATAAATATAACACACCCCGTAGAAATAGAAGAATACCTAGAATACATGTACTTCACCACACATTGTCAGATGACAATAAACAATTAAAATCGGTGCACTGTTAACAAAATAGTAACTCGCTCTTACCCCTACTCCTACCACTTGAAGCAAAAGTTGAGTTCAACAAAACGTGTGCATAGTGAAACTACATTTACGCCGAGAAGCAAAACAAGGGGTCATCTCAACGTTTGTTCAATGTATCAGGAAAACTGGACAACAACCTGATCGAGATGGGGTCACTGACCGGGAACCTAAGTGCATTATTTGTTACAAGCATATTAGGTTTAAAAAAAATACAATACAAGTGTAAAATAAATCATTATATATCACTATTTTGTTAAAATAATCATTATTTTTCTTTTTGATTATCAGTATAGTCTCTTATTGTATAGAAACCGTTATGCAGCATAAAAGATTTCAGTTTTACCTTAAATGTATGTACCGACTGCAATTGTTTAATCTCATCTGGAAATGCGTTGTAAAGTAACGTACACGTATTGTATGTGGATTTCTGGTAGTGAGCTTTGATAATGATATTTGATGGACGTGATTTCTACGGCGGGTGTTGTAAATATTAGTATTGCATGAAAATATGTTCCCAACGTTAAGTAAGTCACTTTTGTCCAATATTACAGATTCGTAAATAAATAGGCAGGGCTATGGTAAGATTAGAAGCTATTCTAACGAAAAGAATTTTGCAGGGATCTCGCGGATGGCATTTTTTCAATATTGAAATAATAATATTTTGCAATCTAAAGGTCTGAGTCCTACATGATGAGTTTCCCCTGAATATAATGCTATTGAATTCCCTGATTATTAGATATGTAGATATAAGATTAGATATTCCCCTGAATATTAGATAGAACTGCGTAGTTGGAGTGTACGTTCCTACTGAGAATGGAGAAAGATGGCTGCCATGGCTGTCAGCTGAATTATGTACCTTTGTTTAGGCGCAGTAGGAAAGTGTTTGCCCTCTGGTTAGATCATTGGTGAGCGTGCTCACTTTGACCACAGGTTCGATTTCATGACCGGCAGACTAAAGTGTGCGCTTTCCTTGCAATGTCGCAATGTACTTTGCTGAGTGAGGATGAGAAATCTCACTTCTCAGGTTGAAAAGACCAGAATAGAGCGTATGGATGTCTATGCGCTAACCACATGTACCCCTTATCCCATGGCTGCAAGCCCGCGATACCTCTGGTAGGCCTTGGCCCCGTCAGAGGCTGTTGTTCCCGGTACAGAAAGGAATACTCGTATCTGTGTTTTCATGTAGGTTACAATGCATTAGCATTATGAGTGTTAGTTTTGACGCGCTTCCAAGCCTGTTTGTGTTGGTATACTTATTTGTCGATGACAAAGAAGGGTTGTGGAGATCAGGAAGGCGAGAGAAATCTTTTTTTTTCTCATCTAAAGCATTAAATTTGTTTTGAATTGCGACTGGATGTGGTGACTGTGTCTTGTGGGCAGTCACGGGTGCACGGTTTGGAAGATACGCTGCATTATTATTTACTAGGCTGTCCGGATGACGCCGCGTCCATGGCGAAGGTGCCGACGTTTCGGTCGCTATACTGCAACCTTCCCCAGGGCGTGAATGATTCCCCACGCCCTGGGGAAGGTCGCAGTATAGCGACCGAAACGTCGGCACCTTCGCCATGGACGCGGCGTCACCCGGACAGCCTAGTAAATACTGACTCCGGCCGCGGAAGCCTACGCTCTCAAGATATGCTGCGTTAGCGACTTGTACCCAACCGTCTCTATAGACCACTTCCAACCTTCGGATATGTTAATCTAAATTATTGTGTGTGTGTGTGTGTGTGTGTGAAGGTTTTCAGAAGGTCGAATTTGAGGGTGTAGAGAGTAAAAAGGGTACAACGAGTTGTAGAGCCAGAAGTGGACGTGGTTTGGAATGAAAACTTGCGCTGCAGCAACTCCATGAGGATTTGGATTGGAATTCGGCGAAAATGCGGCCGAGCGATAGTAAATATTCATTATTTAGTAAGCTGTGTTCCTCTTGTATAGTTCTGCATAACATGTTATTATCGTTACAGATCTCCCAGTGGAGGTAACTTCACACCTTATCGTGTCAAGTATTCGGTCTTTGGCAGAAATGCACAAGCTGAGACAATATGATCAATGGTTTCTTACTTGTTCCTTGAAATGTGGCATTAATTATCTTGGAAAATTTTATCATAATGACGTGTTTTCGACGTCTGATGTTTGACAGCTATTAATACTACTTCCGATTCTAGCGTGATTCTTCTTTTAAACCATTAATTTTTATTAGAATCAATCTTTATTGATTTGCACCATGTCAATTACTTTTAAATATTTTCTATGCAGTACTTTGTCTCTCCACTCTTAAAATTATTTGGCTCATGTTTCATGTTAAGTGGCATCAGAAGTTCAGTATCTGTGTTATTGTACATAGTTTTCTTCGCAATGCGTCTTGCTATGCTTAAAATTTCTCTATTTACCATTCTTCGGTCTGATTTAATGTCAGGCAGGAGCCAACTGCCTCTGATTGATCTGATTAAACATGCCTCTGACCGTAACAACGCCCCCTCTACGTCCGACCAGTTCCCCAACAATCCTTCTTCTGGCAGTGAAAGTTTCTGTCCGGCTACTTTTGAGACAAACATTGTGGACTGACGGATGCGCTACAATATTCAAAATCAAGGGGAGCCTAGTGGTAGAGCAAGCATTGAAGTGGCAGTGAGGAGCAGCAACAACTGTTAAAAGTTTCCTCGTCTAGTGTGCGCTGCCTTCGCATGCTACTTGAGGGATAGAGAGATCTCAGTTATACTTTTTCAATTGTACAACCATGGACCATTCCTGATAAGGTTCCTTCGCGCAATTATCCATCACAGCTCAAGAAAACGTGCGCAGATTGTACGTCACCTCCATACGTCCCATACAGTTTTACTGTTCATTGACAAAAATAAATTAAATCAACACATCATACAGAAGATGTGTTTTGCTATGTTTTCGTTTAGGATTCGCTCCCCAAAAAAAATCGGTATAGTAAACTACCCTAAGGACTTTCAATCGTTTTCAACTGCTTGTTGCAAATATTCGGGATCTTTTTTACATACACACTTCATCATGCAGCAACACCTATAATCTCAAAGTCACATTAACGGTCGCATACCGAAGTCATCATGGATTTTGGAAAAGACGAATTTTGAATGCGGGTCAACGGTGAACCAAGTTATTAATATTATAAAATGGTTGAAGGAAATTATATATATGAAACAACTAATGTTACAGCACAAATATTTACTGCAATTTAGGATTACAACATTTTTAGTTTTACTGTCCCATCCGTATAGAGACAAATGGCCACGTCTTTTTTAAGGACTTCATCGTCAATTGCATCGCTGGCAAAACGACTATTGTTCTTCACATCGTCATGTACTAAAATAAGTTTTCAGTATAATTATGAGCACACTTGGTTGTAACAGAATGCTGCAGTTACCACGAAGGCACGATCATGACCAATGTAAAGCAATACTACGAATTTTGATTGATGGTTGAAGCGAATTCTTTAAGACAAGAAAATATAGCTGTTTCCGTAGACTTTGATTTTCTAAATCACTTGTAACTGCTATCTCACCCTCACGAGCAGAAACGTTTGTAAAAACTGCAGCTTGTCGCCGATGAGCGCAGTACCTGCAATAACCAAGTATTCGTAATAACCACTAAAAGGCGCAGATACTGATTTCTGGATTGGAAATGATTCACTCCACCCCACCAGCCAATCAGGAATTTCTTCTGAAAGTACAAATTATCAGTAGGAATTTAATCTTCGTCTATTTCTGCCAGTGACTTGCGTGAAGGTGTCTCGGAGGGATTGCCTATTAGCGAAGAAAAGTAACGGATACATCATTGGAAAAACTCAGTAAAGGTAACGATTTTGTAGCATTATTTAATTAAAAGACTTTAATCCAAATGAAGTGTAAATCTTTCATGTTATTTCATGAGACGAAAATTACCTAATTTCCTGTGATGAAATATAGTACATTTAGGTGTACACTTATAACATTGATAGATATTACGACTAATGAGTATTTTCCCTGCAGATTTTTTTATTGGTTTACGTATTCCTTGTTCGACTTCACTACACTTAATACGGACTTAGATCAAGACGATTTATTTTCGCAGTGGTGGGCGAAAATTACTACGCGCCCGGCTTCTACGGAACGCAGCATCCGACGAATTCTTCTCTGCGCTGTAAAAGCAACACGGAAGAAACTTCGAGCGATCGACCTTAGCTGCGGACGTCATCAACCCAGAATACTGAGTGAAGAATTCCAACTCATAGAAAGTTACCAAGAGAATTTCGCGATTCTCCGTAGACATAAAACGACGAGACTTTTCGCATTATAAACTACTGTATATAACCACTGCGTTGTATTATATCTAAAACTAAAGTTCTGTTTATAATGTCTCAAACGATTCTTTTATATAAATAATACTAATTTATTTAGCTTAAGCGGCCGCAGAGGGCCAATGGCCAAGATAGAATAAACTAAAAAAAAAAAAAAAAAGAATTCAAACTCAAATGATTTCGTGAGTTTAAGCGTTTCACTACGAACTGCATTCGCCGTTTTTCCTGTTTTTACAACTTACAGAAATCCAGCTAGGAGTTGTTTTTGAAACTTTTAGCAACTTGTATTCTATTTACGTTTCACGGTGCATATAATTTGAGGTCATTGCTATTGAACGTGTTACTCATTCAAACGACTGTCGTAGCTGAAATAAGACAGTTCAACACTCCAAATTTACTGAAAACTTTGTGTTGAATAATTCTTTGATATTAATAAGAAGTCTGAGGACTAAGAAGGCATTATTTGTTACAGTGTTTTTTTTTATTTCGTAAAATAATGCGTTTAAGTTTTCCATTTACTAGCGTTGCCTATGAAAAGTTTTTTTAAGCGAAAGTAACATAATCATATAACTTTAACTTTGATATTCATCCTGGTCTAGTAATACAAACCGAATATAAATATGTTGAGGGAGTTAATTTTGTCTTACTCTGTTGTTAATATGTATAGTGAAACAATTATTTAAGGGAATAGTTCCTCCACTCCTTTTTTAGTGACGTTTTGTATTTGAGGGTATTTGTGTATGTTGCTTTTTTCCAGATCGAGTGTGTTTTATTGTAATTGTGTGATAATTTTTGTGAGTCATTAGAGTCAAAGACTTTGGTATTTGATGCAATTCAGTGAGAACCTTTACTGTTATTGGCCCAATTTTTTTGTAATTCTTAATAAGAATGTACTCTCTGCTTCGATTTCAAACGTACCTTCTTTATATGCGAATCGAAAGATGACATCCGACCCTACATTATAGAGGGAACATAACATCAATTGCATTAATTCTTGTGACATCCCTTTTTAGTTCGGATGCCACTGTTCAAGCAAAATTAATTACTTGCTGGAGTTACTCATCCTGAAACCTTACAATATAGTATGTAGGTGATATTCTGTTGGTAATCCGAAACGCTTCGTATTTACTGACAAAATTTCTATTCGTACGAACGAAACTCTCTAATATTTTTTAAATATACTGTCCAAACACGGACCGATAATTTTGATTTCCACTTTCCCTGCTTTTTTGAAGAGCGGTCTAAAGTCAAAGTTAAAGAGCGGTCAAGAGCTATTTTCAAATGTTGAAGGTCTGAAAACATTACTGTGCATAAGCATGCATCCTCTATGTCACTTAATTTGCCTTAAAGGACAGAAACACGTCATTAACATAAAACCAGGAAAGCAATCAATATTGATGTAAATATTATAATATTAATGTATTAGTTAACCGATTATTTTGAGAATTTCATTGGAGGAATTTGAATCTAGGCTTTCCGGGAAGAGCCAGTAAGGTTCACGTTTCGGCGATCATGATGTGGCGTTGCACAGAGCTACACAGCGGAGAATAACAATTTCATTAAATCGTGTTATCAGCGAGAAGAAAATTCTTAACTTTATTGGCGCTTCCTGACATAGAAAATGTGTTAATTTCCGCAGACTCAGAAGCTTTGCTCGCTTTGCTGAACTTTGTGGTTAGTTGGTTTGTTGTTATTGATTGAAGTTAAATACCGAGGCAATTTGTCCAGAAAGTGTGGTGCATGTGTTTCTTTGAGATGTGGAGCTGATCTTCCCCCGTTGGATGGCGAGATCTGGGGCCGACCTGCCGTCGGCTAGTGAAGTTTCCTCAACCAGATATCTCACAACAGCGGGGCTCCGCCCCAGCTGGGAAAAGCACCGGTCACCTGACATGTGTGGTGGTATAGTTCATGTTAATGTGTGGGTCTGTAAGAAGCGAGGATAGGACAAGGAAGAGAAAGGAATGATTGCGCGCGGACTGTGACCCGTTTGTTAGGGTACTGCTCCGTCATTCGCCTGAAGTTGATCGGAGAAACTACGGAAAACTACCGTTCAGAGCATCCGGACTCTAGAATTATCCTCCAGGTAGCAACTGAATAGACAAGATTATGTCGAAAATTTTGCCACTGTCGGGACTCGAAGCTAGGACCTTACGGTGAGAAGCCCCGCAGTGACATCAGTTGTTACATTGAAGCACCTCTCCCAGCGCTATACTAGACTTTTGGTGACGGCGTCAAACAGGCCCATTGTCATTTGCGAACGATGATTATAAAGATCGATAGACGTAAGCACGTACCATGTCCTTGAGTGTGTAATTGGGCACGTGTTCGCCGTTGGAGGCGTGGGCGTTGCCGGGGGCGGGGGCTGAACGAGCGAACCCGAGTGGCGCTGTCGCCGCCCGATGAGATAGGGCTCTGCTCTTCACGCCTGCATCTGCTTACATTGTACACGAGACTGCGTGCTCCGGAGATTATAAGAGGAGGGCGGCTCTCAGCGCCGTCTCGCGCGTCGCCCCGCCCCCGAGGAGCACGCCTCCCCGCGACTCAGCCGACGCGCCCTCCCCTACCCAGCCACTCTTTAGCTCAAGCTCTTGCTTTCTATTCACCACTCCTGCTCCCACTCTTCCCCTTCACGTCTCCTCTTCTACTTCGCGACTTTTTTTCTCCGCTTCTGCTTTCCGCGTCTCGTCCCTTGACTCCTCTTCTGCCCTCCTTCTAACCCGCCTCCAACACCGACCCTGCTCCTCTACTCACCCCCCTTCTCTACCCACTGCCTCTTCTC